>PVKE010003158.1:0-74821 GCA_004027555.1 Craseonycteris thonglongyai | reverse complement strand
TAGGTGGAATATAAAACTGAAAGTAACAAAGACACAGAGACCTGTGGACACACTCAATACCTTGGTGATTGCCTGAGGGAAGGGGAGGAGGAGGTAAGGAGAGTGGGAGGGGAGGTGGGAGAGGGCACCAGCATTATGGACACACTCAATAGTTTGGTGGTTACCTGGAGAGGGGGGAGGAGGGGGAAGGGAGAGTTGTGGGGGGAGGTGGGAGTGGGCACCGGATATATGGTGGTGGAGGGGGAGCTGATTCTGGGAGGTGGGCACATAATGCGATGCATGGGTGATGTGATGTGGACATGTACATCCGGAAACTATCTAATTGTTACTAACCAATGTCACCCCATCAAATTTAACAATAATTAATTAATTAATTAATTTTTTTTTAAAAAGAATAGCTTTGCTGGTGTCCTCATTTCAATAAGCTCATTTTTAAAGCAACTCCTTCAGCCTTTGCCTGAAGTCCCTCTCTCCAAAGGCTCAACCACAAATCCAAAGTACCAAGCTCTCCTCCCCATCTCCAGTCACATCAAGTCACAACTCTCATGCAATTAATCCTCATGACAGTTCATCCACACACATAAATTTGCTTAGGCTTATAGTAATGTCACCATCAATCTAAAGTTTTCTCTCTCTCTCTCTCTCTCTCTCTCTCTCTCTCTCTCTCTCTCTCCCTTCCTCCCTCCTTATTAGCTCTCTGACCCACTCAGGTCAATGTTTTATGTATGTTATTCATCCTTTTCAGTTTTCCTTTGTTGGTAGTATGATCTGAATTACTTAATCAACTGTGACTGAAATCCAAAGTTTCCCTGGTCTTTATGGAAATATAAAAAATGGGCAACATCTGATTACAAACAGTTAAGCGCTTTCTAACAAAGAATGTGAAGAAATGACATGTGCTTCTTCTTTGTTACAAAAATATAACTCATGTTCTGGGAATGGACTGCTGGCATTTCTTGGCTTGTGCCACATCACTCCAATCTCAGTCTCCATCTTACACTGTCTTCTCTGCTGTGTATAATTTCCCTCTGCCTCTCTCTTATAAGGACACATGTGATGGCATCTAAGGCCCATCTGAATAATCTCCCCACAGATCCTTAACTTAATTATATCTGCAAAGATCCTTTTTCCAAATAAGGTAACATTATTGAATCCAGAAATTAAGGCATGAATGTCACTTGGACGGGCACTTTTCTAGCTACTCCCCACCCCCTGCCCCAATTCATTTTATGAGCCCAGCATAATTTTGGCATCAATACTTAAAAATTATATTATGGGAAAGGCAAATTACAGGCTAATGTCACAAGTGAACATAGGTACAAACCCTAAATAAAATATCAGCAAACCAAATGCAGCAATGCATAAAAAGAATAAATATATCAGGATCCAGTTGAGAAACACAGAATTCTGTTAACATAGAAATCAATGTGGGAATACCAGGATAGCTAACCAGGTTGAGCACTTGCCTTGCAACCCTGAGGTCCCAGGATTGAATCCTGGCCCAGGCCCGAGCAAACCCATATGCTGAACTGCAGGGCAACTGGTCGTCACCAGGATAGCAGCAAAGGTTCTCATTTCCCATGCCGGAGGCCTCCAGTTCAGTTCCTGCCTCCATGACCCCACATCCACCTGTGGAATAAAACTATGTCACAACTAATGATGTGCAACTATGGAGACTGCTCTAGGCCTTCCCCCTTCTCTCTGTCTCTCTCTTTTTCTATATCCTCTCTCAAACAATAAAATCTTTAAAAAAGAAAAAAGAAATCAATGTAATTCTCTATGTGAAAACTAACAGAAGAGGAGAAAAATAGGGAGAAACACAAGTCTTCATGTCTTCAGTGAGACAGACTGAGGAATTATGTTAGATGTCACCTTAGCCTATACTTTTTTCCATAAAAAAATTTAATGAAAGGAGCCATAACACCTTCACCGTCTTCTTCAGCACTTTTCTCAAGTAGTAATTAAGTCTGTGGATGCTTGGAGATATCCCTACAACCCCACCACCAGCTACCTGTAATTGCCAACAAAAACATAATAACTTTCCTGGAAGACCAGAACTGATCTGATGATTAAAGAATCCCATCTTTAGGTAAGACAGGTTATATCTAGGTAATGTCTGGCACTGAATTTTATTAGGAAGAGAAAGAGACCTCTCACTGGTCTCTAACTTTAGTTGACTTCAAATTTCCAGCTCATTGAAATCAAATAAGGTCAATGTATGATCTAGTTCTTTTAGCAGTTCCTAAAATATTGTAGTGCAGTAGTTTTCAACCAAAGCCTTAGCTTAATAGGTATAAGAAGCCACGGTAGTGACAGAAGGATGTAGCATTCTTCAGGTGTATTATTTACGTATTGCAGTGGGGGGGGGGGGGGGAATAGAATAGAACCATTGTAATACTGATGTATCAAATACAAAAATATAAATGCATGGAACAAAAATATAAATACATTCCTTTCCCTTTCCCCAGATATTTCTGACCTTATCACATATACCAAGTTAACATTTAATGTATTTGTTTTCTATTGCTATATAATAAATTACCACAAATGTACTGGCTTAAAAAAAAGAACAGTTATTTATTACTTCATCAGCTCAGAAGTCTAGGCACATTATACCTGAGGTCTATGCTCTGAGTTTCACAAGGCTGAAATCAAGGTGTCAGCCAGGGCTGCAATCTCATCTGAGGCGTGGGAGCCTCTTCCAAGGTCATTGAAGTTGCTGGCAGAATCCAGTTCTTGTAGTTTTGAAATGAAGTCTCATTTTCTTACTGGCTGTCAGCTCTTAGAGATTCTTCTTAGCTCCTAGAAGCATACTGCGTGTGCAAGCCACAAGGCCTTTGAAAACATAGCAGCTTACTTCTTCATAGCAAGCAGGAGAATCTCACTTGAATCTGCTACATTGGTGTCTTACATACCCACAAAGTAATATGATCATAGGACTGACTATATCAGCACCGTTTCCATATTATATAATGTAATCAAGGGGTGGTAACTTTCCCCACCCTCCTGGCCCAAATTTGCAGGTTCAGCCCACACCCAAGAGGATAGAATCATACAGGGAGTACATACCAGTAGCTGGGAATCTTGGGACCATCTTAGAATGTGACCTACTACAGTGTGCAGTACAGGGAGAGAGAAAATAGAAAGGAATGGGAAATCTTGAACAGATAGAGTATCTGGAAGAAGGGAAGAAAATAGATTGAGGAATGGTGACAAGAGAAAAAAGAGCTGAGTGAACAGCATTGTGAGAGAACTTGGAGAATTGAGTTCTGTCTAGCAATGGATTTGTGTAAGGCAGACAGTAAGAAAGATTAAATAAGGGAAGATCTAAAGGAATTTTTTTATTAAGAATTTACTCTCTCTTTGGGTGGGTATTTTCTTTAGAGACTACCATAAAAAAAGCTTAATTTCTTTCAACTAATTGTATGTGTAATTGTTTCTGTTTATTATTTTTATAATTATTTTTTGCTTCACTATTGTTGATTTCAATACAGATCTGTGCTCAGAATGAAACGTAACATGATCCAACATTATTTTGATTATAGTGGAAAGATCAGGCTTAGGTTTCAGACGTTAAATCAAATCTCTACTCCTTCACTTACTAGCTAAGTTATTTTTTAAATCACCACCAATTATTAAGTACTATATGCCTATTCTAAATGATGGTGCTTAATTTAGCTGTGATATGGCCTCTAGTCGACTGGCTTATCTCCTGTAATCTAGTTAAGTGACAGCTGTGATCACCAGTTTATCCAGATTGACAACAAAATAACTAAATGCAGTTAATTGCTTCATTAAATTCCTTATGTAGTTATACATATTAAAAAGGATGTCTATAACTGTCTAAGGCATACAATAAATGTCAGCTTCTACTATTACAGTTTTTATTATTTCTTGTACCCTGGCAAACCAAATGACAAATATTATTATTAAGTCAATGATCTGAAAAATAGAAAAGTGAAGTGGAGACATATCAGGAGGAAAGCTCATATTAAATTCATGCTTCTTAGCCTACACTGCAAGAACTACAGGGGCTGAGGTTTCTATCTATGTTGTCTATTGATGTTTTCTCAAAGCTCTGCAAATAAGTGCTCAATGAAAACAATAATCTATATTTAATTACTAGTTGCATTTATAGTGCACGTGGCCTTATTAAGGGGTCCAGGGTTGGAGTATGGGTAGATGACCTACCTGTCAGAAAATTAAGGGCTTGGGAAAGTTGGGAAATAAATTATGTAGCTAGAAGACATTATAAGTAATTCATTCATTTTACAAATATCCTTTGAGTACTTTCTATGTTCAGATACTGTAATAGATGTTGCAAGGAGTAAAGTACATGAACATGACTTCTACTCTCAAGGACCTTCAGTCCAATACAGAAAATACATACCAATGATTTCTACACAAGTCTAGATGTAATAAGTGGCGTGTGTAACACAACAAAATTGTGCAGAAGTTCAGAAAGATCACATTAGACTATTGATTGGCTAACTAGGGCCCATGAGCTAAATTCACTCTGTGGCTTGCTTTGAATGGCTGACGCACTAAAGATAGGTTTTATACTTTGATAAAACGAAGAATACAGAGACTATATGCAGCCTGCAAAGACTAAAATTTTACTATTGGTTGCGTTACATAAAATGTTTGTGTGCATCTATCCTGATTAATGAACAAAGAAAGCTTCACAGAGACACATTTGATCTTGGTCTTTAACTAATGGACAAAGGTGGAAGGTGGAAGGGCACTTGGAGCAGAGGACATAACTTGAATAAAAGCCCAGGGGCAGAGGACTTCAGGCCACATATGGAGAACAACAAATTCCATTTGGCAGGACTATGAGGTTTATGAAGGGAGAAGTGGAGGAGACTGGGAGAATTATCTGTGATGGATAAGCTAAAGAAGTTGACTATGCAGTAACTGAGGACATCACAGTTACCAGAATTTCACGGAATTTTTGCAGTGGCCTCACTTCAAGGACTCTAATGATGAGAGTGAAGGTGACTTTTCATAGTACAACACTATAGTAATATGATTTTTATGACCACCAGCCACGGATGAATCACAGGCTTCATTACGACCACCTAATAACTCATAATAGCAACATGTAGTCTCTTAACTTCAGTCTCAGTCAAATTGAAACTCCCAAACAGTGCTTAGACATCTTGCTTTATTATTTCTCATTTCCTCTACCATCTAGCTCCCTGAAAACGTGATTTAAAATAGGACTTCAGACAGACCCTCCAGTGTAGCTTTGTTTCACATGACACTATGTTATTAATGCATGACACTATATTATTAATAATATTCACCAACAAGTCTAAGACCCACTATTTCACCCTCATTTTGTGGCAATCTCCAGCAATCAAATAATTGTGCTTGTCTGTCTGGCCCAGGCACAAGATGCACTTACTTACACAGACTGCTCTGTTGGTCAGTTCCATTTGCTGACAGCTCAGCAGGAAGGGCCTGATTTATTCAATGCATGAAGTTGCTGTACACAAGTGGAACCCTGGCTAGGGAAGGGGGATAAAGGACTCAGAAAGGCAACAGAAAGGACATGCAAAGACAGAATAAAAAGGAAAGTTGGTTAGGAAATCTCCATTTAGGAAAAGGCACTAGGCTGTCCCAATTTCCAAGTTTCCCCTGAAATCCAAGTGCCTCAATTTTTCTTCCTCACAGACTGAGAGCAGAGCCTTTATGTGGAAATATATGCCTCCTGGGTGCTGCCATTCTGGTCAAGCACATTGCAAATTTCTCTCTGGCCCACTACTTGACATGCTCCAGACTAAATAAATACAACAATTGTAATTAGAAAGGAATGTAGCAAGTCAGACTAAAACACATGCAGTGAGAAAAAAATGAAACAAGTTGAGGAAAGGGGGTGGGGTGAATCACAGGAGAAATAGTTATAAATTATTTTATAATACCCACAGGGCAGGACCAGGGTTCCTGACTTGGATGCAGATGAGGCTGACTGGAAGAAAGAGTAGCTGGACTTGGCCTTCCCTTCTGCTTTCTCAGCATCGCCTTTGCTTCCCACTGCCTAGGCCCTCATGTGATTCCTACCCAGACCTGTCCTCAGTCCCTTTTGCTCTCTCTTCTTCCTTCCTTTCTGCACCCCAATTAAAGTATTTCTTTTATTAGTTATAAAACCAGAAAGATCTCTTAGATCACTTCATACATGAGTTTGTTGATCATACCTGATTATGATCACTTACCCAAAATATTCATATCCAAAGAAGGGACAATAGGATAAGTTCCCAATGACAGACTGTCAGTCCCGGCAGGATCATTGGAGTAAAGAAGGGAAGAGGATAAAAGGAGGTGGAATGAAGAAGAGAAGGAAATATTTACTGGGTGCTATTTAGTTTTACATATAGTGTTAGGTGAGTAGCTGCCTACAAAGTATTTCCTAGTCTAAATGGCTGTTGGTCAGGAATTTAGACTACATTAATGCAAACCCGACCTAATTCCAAAAAGAGTATTAAGGGAAATATAGGGAAAGGCAATTCTAGGACCCTCTCATTCTAACCCTGACATTATGTAGACCTGGAAAATAGACAATAAGGGTGAGCCATTACTGGACTGGTCAGGGCTTCAGAAAAGTCAGTCATCCACTATGGCAGGAGTGTCAAACTCAATTAAAATATGGGTCATTTGGTGCAACAGGCAAGATTCACGCGGGCCACATCACTTTTACAAGCATTGCCGGAATTGAGTCAGCGCGTTTATACACGCCCACAGGCCCCCCAGGAAAGGCACTGGGCCACGTGTATACTCGTCTTCAGTAGTTAAAGGGTTAACGAGGGAATTGCGTGTATGGTATTGCCTTGATCTCCCCTAAGCGCTATTTTCTTCATAACAATTTTTTCTATTTTCATTTTATTTCAGAGCATCGTGGGCCACAAAAAATTACCTTGGGGGCCGCATGTGGCCTGTGGGCCGCCAGTTTGACACCTCTGCACTATGGGCCCCATTTTCCTCATTTATAAAACAAAGCTGTTTGGGGAAAATGGTCTCTCCATTTTCTTCTCATTCTTAAATTATATAATTTGATGAATTCTGTCAAATTTCCCCCTCTACAAGATCATACCTATAGCAGATAAACATTCCTTTATTTCTTGCATCTTAAAAAAACAAAAACAAAAAAACTCCTTATACTGCTTTACCCTCTGGGCATTGCTCTATGGAATTCCCTTTTCAGCAAAATTCCTTGAAAGAGAAGGCTTATAATCTGTATTATCACTCTTTCTCCCTCCATCCTCTCTTGAATCCACTCCATACAGACTTTTATCCCCATCACATTGGAGAAACTCTTCTCAAAAATACCACCAATGATCACTAGTAGTTACCGTAATTCTCAGTTATTCTTTTATTTGACTAGTAGTAGCAGCATTTTACACAGTTCCTCCACTGAATGCTTTCTTCTAGGACACCAAGCTCATCTGGTTTCTAGTCATTCATTTTTAGTCTAATTTTTCTGGTTTTCTTCATTTTCCCAAATTCCAAAAATTAAAGATCCCCAAACACAGCCCTTATTCCTCTTCTTTCTCTCTCCACTCATACAATGGATGAGTTCACCTGTTACAGGGCCTCAAAGACTATATATGGGCTGATGACTCAAGATCTCTCTCTTGATGCCAGATATGTATATCCAAATGACTATTTGAAAACACTTCTTAGCTATCTATTAATATTTCAAACATTTTACATGACAAAAGTTCCCACCTCCAGCTTTCTCTTTCTAAAGTCTTTCCAGTTCTATTAAGTGGCAACTCCATCCTCCAGTTGCTTAAGCTACAGCTTGGGAGTCACCCTTGAATCTTTTCTTTCTCGCATACACTATATTTCAACCATCAGCAAATTCTATCCACTCTTTCTTCAAAATATAAGCAGGAGTCAAGCCTTTTCTTTCCACTTTCACTGCTACTATTAATATCATCTCCTACTTGAATTATTGCAGTAGCCTCTTATAACAGTCATCATCCATTCTGATAACAGATGGCATACCCAAATGGAATAACTGGGAATTTAATAAAGAACTATTTACAAAGGTGTGGACAGGATTAAGGGAAACTAGAAAATGATAACCAAGTGACCTGTATCTAGCAAAGCAGCAAGGGCCAATGGAGTCATTACTATCCTTAGACCTGAAGGAGCAAGGTATGGGAGTAATCACCTGAGTACACACACAACAGGAACTGTATTCTTCAGTGACATCCACCATGAAGGAAGATGGAGAAGTGAAGACTGTGAATTCACTCTCCTCCTGCCTTTTTATCTGATCACAGACATAAGTGAATCCCAAGCCAAAAGACAAGTGAGACATTGATGCAGTTCTTTAAGTCGTCCTAATCTTCTGTGCTCATCTAAGACACAGAGCAGAATGTAAAACAATACAGAAGAGATGTGGAAGGGAAAACAAGTGTGTCTGACAAAATACCATATATGCAAAACACAAATAATATTAATATTACTGTCATGGAGTGAACTGCAATAATCTACATAAAGCAATTAATACAATGTCTGACACACAGTTTTTAGGAGAAGAAAAAAAAAGATAAAGCACTCTTATTTGCCTGGCATTGTATTTCTAAGTGTGGATTTTTAGGGAGTGATGATTTCTAAATTCAGATAATGACCAAGAAGTAGCCTATGACCTTAATGAGTTTTCCAGCATTTGTTTTAAGAAATGGAAAAGACCAGTATCCAGCTTATGAAGTAAGAATATTACGGTATCTCAAAAACATTGATTTGAATTAAATTCAATTTAAATACATATTAAATTTAATGTGTATTTGTATGCATATGTGTGTTTGTGTGTGTGTTCAAGTATGTATTTGTTCCCTGGGTCATAATGTAAAATATATTACTTACTAAGAGTCATGATCAAACACTGAAAGCCACAATGCAAGAACACTTCTGGCTATGCCCTCTCACCTCTCATTTTTTCCTCCCCATGAAGTGACTTAGATTGACTAATCTGAGAGGAAAAGTTGAGCAGATGTGCTTGATTCCTTTCCCTTGTCCCTACTAGTCCCATTTTTGCTCTCTTATTCTCTATAATAGACTAAATAAAGGCCCCCAAAGACATCAGGTCCTAAAACCTGGTACCTGTGAATATTACCATATTTGGCAAAGTCTTGGCATCTATTACATTAAAGATCTATTGTTAGATTAAGAATCGTGAGATGGGGAGGTTATCCAAAATTATAGGTGTGGGCCCTAAAGAAAGTCACGTGTCCTTTAACAGAGGCCGAAGAGATTCTGCCCCAAACAGAGTGGAAAGGCCTTGTGAAGATGGAGTAGAGAGAAGTTTCAAGATATTGAGGGGAAGCCGGGATGGCTCAGTGGGTTAAGCGCTCACTTTGCAGCGCCGGGGACCAGGGATCAGATCCCAGCCCTGGCCCGTGCGGAACCATATGCTGAACTGGGAGCTCCCCCAGTTCAGTTCTCTCTCTGTCTCTGTCTCTGTATCGCTCTCTCTCTGTCAAAAATAAAAATAAATAAATAAAAATATATTAAAATGTAAGTACCTTTTAAAAAAAAAAAAGATATTGACTTTCCTTGAAGATTGATGTGATGCCATCATAAATCAAGGAATGCTGACAGTCACCAGAAGCTGCAAGAAGCAAGGAATGATTATCCATTCATCAGTCGATGGACATTAAAAAGATTACTTTTAAAGGTTCCTCCCATGCCCTTTGTGGGTAGGAAAGGGAATACAGATTTACATCCATGAGTGGTGTCATGAGAATTAGGAAGACCTCAGCATATCAACTTGTCCTCTGCCTTCCCTCATAATAATAGCCATCCCCTGAGTGATAAGTGTGTGCAGAGCAGAGCACACTATGTGCATAATCTCCATTCCACACAAATTCAGCAAAGTATTGATCGTTACCTTGTTTTACAAATGAGAAAATTAAGAGTCAAAAATAAGTTGTCCGAAGTCAAACAACTAGTTAGTGACAGGGCCACACATCAAGTGTAATTTCCCTCCAAAAAGAGTGCTATCTCCACTTCAAGTGTTTCCTTACATTGCCCATTGCTGGTTTCCTGGGGCTGGGCTTCTGCATGGTAACTTGTTTCTCAAGGAAGCTGCATGCCATAGTTTGTACATACCAAAAAATAAATTAAAAAAAATTAAAAAATATATATAAAATAGTGTTTTTTTCAGGCAGCAGTCTGGCTTGTTTCTTACCAATTTCGTCCAAGGTCTTATGCTTCACTTAATTATTTCTTTTGTACTTGTTGGGTAAAAGTTAGATAAAAGAAAAGAAAAAGAAAAAAAAAGAGAAAAAAGGAAGATGTACATGTAACACTAGGGTCTTAGAGCTACTGGATCATTTGTTGGAAATAAATTACACTACAAAAATCTCAGGGTTAGAAGAGCTCTTGGACATACAAATACAGATAAAGAATTTTTTTATAGATGAAGAAAACAAAGTCAACAAATTTGGATATTTGTGTAATAACCAATCAGCTCATCACAGCAGAATTTCATTGCAATGTAAAGATTTCTAATACTTTGTAAGCACTAAGTGGGTAGTAACGATGAACTTATTTTGCGTATCCAAATACTGCTTTTTAAAACTTCCATTGTCTCCATCATTTTTCTCTTCTCAAGAATTTATGAAGAGATATATGAAACTGATGCCCTGTGTGTAAGGGCAAAACCAAACCCTAGTTTTACTTTAGGAGAGGGGTAGAAACTGAAAATAGCACTTTTCAGTTGTCGGAGTTTGGAAATCCCATGATCAGAACATTGACTGTCTTTGAAGAGGTAATTCTATTCTATAAAACAGAACTCCAAACATTCACACAAGTTCCTGTCAAGTCAAATACTTAAATAAAATTCTTTTTGAAGAATATTACTGTCAAACCCTTTGGTTTTCTCGAACAGCTTCACGTTTGCTGTATTGGGTTGCTACATTATTTATTTGGCTTGTTTAAGGATATCATTACCCTTGACAAACAAATAAATGGCAAATGGAGGTTCTGAGAGGTAGGGTTAAAAATATTCTGCGTAAACACAGTATTTCCTCACACTCTCCCATACCAATATCCTTCCATTAAGGAACTTCCAAATGAGCCTCGTCCAAGGAGCAGAAGGGGAAACGCAGAGAAGCCCCACTTTTGAGCCCCGTACGTAAGGAGGTGATCCTCCCACCCATCAACCAATCCGAAGTCGCGCTCTCCATCGGCCCACCGCTTGAGCGACCTTTCCGTCTCCGTCGGAAGGGCTTCCCCTTTTACGACAGTTTTGCGGCCGCTACAGCCGTATTTCTTGGGGCGCTCACGTTTTCACGGTTTGTTCTTGCTGGTAGTGGTCGCGTTGCTTTCTGGTAGAAGCGTGGGGTTGGTGGCTGCGGCCTTTTGGCTGGAATGATCCGCGCTCTCGGTGGAGGCAGGGGAGCCCATCGGGATCCATGGTGAGTTCGGCCTTTCAGTGTCCCGGACAACCTTGGGCCCAGGCCACTCAACTTCAGCTCACGGCCTCGTGACTCAGAGCTGGAAGTGTAGAGCCTTGGAGAGTCACACTCCGCGACACAAAGCTATCGGCTCACCACTCTCGGGCCCTTGTATTTTTATTTTACTCAGCCTTTCTGCAGGGGGCTCCAGACCCTGCTTCACCGTTGCAGGGGATTAGTGGAAACGCATTAGATTATACCTACCTTCCTCCAAACACATCCTCAGAACTTTCTGTACTTTGCTCTGTCCGTCCCCTTGGCTCTTGCTGACACGCCTCGATTCTTGAAACATATTTGTGCTCCTCATATTTTGTGATTGTGAGGCGCGACAGTGCTGAAAGTGCTACGAAAAGCTAGTCTCCTAGTTAAACCGACGTTTAACTTTGAAGTGTGTTATCAGAATATTACAAGAACCCGACACTACCTTTACAATGCATTGGATATAAAAGTTTTAAAGGATCATTGGGCAGAATATTTTTACCCAAAAAGTTGATTCTCCCGTGGAATTAAAACGTGTAATGAGCTGGGGTGTGAGAATGGATGTGATAGGGAAGGGTGGGAATTAGAGAAGTAAATATTCTGCTTCCCCCTTCCAGGCCAGTACAGTGGTAGCAGTTGGATTGACCATTGCTGCTGCAGGATTTGCAGGTTTGTTTGTGGTCTGGGGGTGGAAGTGTAGGGGAGGTTGGGAACTTTTCAGTTATTCTCTTGCTTTTGTTTTTAGGCCGTTATATTTTGCAAGCCATGAAGCATGTGGAGCCTCAAGTAAAACAAGTTTTTCAAAGTCTACCAAAATCTGTAAGACTTAATAGACACTTTTGCTGATTCTTTGCTGCCTATTTTTGAAACTTAGAACTGCACTTGGAGAGGGTAAATTTCCAAACATTCATAAAGATCTAAGACTTATATTACTTTAGGCCCCTTCTCTTGCTTTTCATAAGGAAGATTTAGAAGTTCTGTTCCTTATAGTAGTGCTACATTAAAAAGTAAAATGTTATGTGACAGATTTGGGGCAGACATGGTAACACTTCCAGGAATGCGAAAATTATTAGTCACTTTATTGTTCACATACTATCAATTAAAGCATTATCCTCCCACATCCCCTCTCTCCCCTCCAATCGTCTGTGTAGCACAGGCACAGAGAAATCTAAGGATTTGAAGTGATCCGTTCTTAGCCCTGGCACTCCCTAACATACTTACATGATACTTAGGTAGCACTGCAGTTAATTACTCTATAGAGTATGGCTGGATGTGATGCTCCTACCTTCTGCGGTCACAGTTCTGAATGAACGTGGCTGTGAAGCCGCTGAGTATTTTTATTGTGATTGAAAGTGACAAAATAGAATGATGGTAGGCTTTACAGATAGATTTCTGACATGACAAGGTCAGAAGACCTAATAGCTTGGTTTTGTCCCTATATGAGATAGTCTTGTTTTAGTAGTTGCCTTAAATCCCCTTGAACCACTCATCTCAAAATCTCTGTAAATCTTCAAGGCATTTCTTGTTCAACAACAGGGCTGGACAAGATGGCAATTGCAGCCCATCAGTGGACCGTTAAGCAATTTTGGGGTTACCACCTCAATAATAAGTAGTGGACCATGACACTTGGAGAAGTAGCCTTTGTCCTGAAAAAGTTTGCCCAGGCCTGTTCTATAACATAGTCAAATTATGAGATCAAAACTTTATGTATTATATAACATGGCCAACTTGGAATAATCTTCCTTTCACTCCCAGAAAAACTAGGTTTAGGCATTGTTCTTTTATATTTTCAAGACATTGTAGGTTTTCTAGGGAGAAAAATGCATCTGTTTAATGATCATCGAAATATTTATTACTACTTACAAAGCTAAAATGCCAAGCAAATTACACTTAAAGTTATCTGAAATGACTTAGGTTTTCTGCTAGTTCTGTGAAGATTTACACTTATTATAGCAACTCTCAGCTTATTCTAATCTTTTCTTATTAATGCATTTCCTCTTTCAGGCCTTTAGTGGTGGCTATTACAGAGGTGGGTTTGAACCCAAAATGACAAAACGAGAAGCATCTTTAATTCTAGGCGTAAGGTAAAATAATTTCTAATATTTTTAGTATTTTCTACAACTTGAGCTGTTAGCAATTGTAAGAAAGACCTTCCATTAGGACGGAGTTATTTGTATTATGTACATTTTTAACATTGAAATACTTCCTCCAAAAGTCCAGTGGGAAAGCATACTGGCACATAAGCACTTACTCATTGAAAGATAAACTTGCATTAGGTAATCACAGTACTCAGTGTTCTGACCAACATATTTTTTAGTGGGGAAATTCTGCCTTCGTTTCCAAACACTTAAACATGCTTTCCTTTTCAGTAAACCGACTGTTGTAATGAATATTATAAAGTTCAATTTTGTTTGAAAATTTCCTTTTTTCTAAGGAGCTGCTCTGTTACCTGATTCATCTTCCTTGTAGGTTAAGGAAGATGCTCTTAAAACAGCTTGTTGTGTTGACTTATTTCAGTTTCACATCTCTTAATTTGCCTTTTTTTTTTAAAAATAAATGTTCATCAGTTCTTTTTTAAAGATTCATTTTTATTGTTTGACAGAGTGAGAGAGACAGAGAAGGGGTTGGGCCCAGAGCAATCTCCATAGTTGTCCATTAAGTTTTTGACATAGTTTCAATCCACAGGTGGGTGTGAAGCTGTGCGGGTCAGGAACTGGGCTAGGGCCTCCCCTATGGGCCCCAGCAAGAACTGAGCTGGGGGCACACCCCAATTCAGCATATGGTCCTCAAGGGCCAGGGCGGGGATTCGATCCTTTGACCCAGGGCTGCAAAGCAAACACTCAACCCGCTGAGCCATCTCGTTATCCCCTAATTGGACTTTATGTATATTTTTTAATGTTATCCACAAGTAGCCTGAAGTATTCATAAACAATACCTTTTCCTTTTTAAATTAGCCCTACTGCCAATAAAGGAAAAATAAGAGATGCTCATCGACGAATTATGCTTTTAAATCACCCAGACAAGGGTAAGTAGTCATTAAACTCTTCTTTAACACATTGTTGGAATGACTATAATTGTTTTTAATGGAATAATTTTATCTAAGTTTTGGCTGTAATAAGGAAAATGCCTAAATCTGTGTGTGAGCACTGTCTCCCAAACAGGGTCCATTTGTTTTGAATGTCTCAAAAGAACTGAATGAAAAGTTTATAGAATGAGCAGATATCTAATAACTACTGTAATTTGGAAGTAGTGATAAGCATTAACAATATTTTGAGATCTGCAGTCATGATAAAATTTGACTTCTAATCATGCTTTTCGGGGGGATTGGGGTTTGGTCTAAATTCTTAAATGTTCAACTATATTTAATGCAACTAAAAATGTAATTTTTTCCCTATCCATTTAGACCTTTAAACTACAGGTTACCTTGTTAGAAATCTACAGGATGTATTTATTTCTGATATACTTCTAAGGAGACATTGTGTGTTGAAAGGAAGTAATTCCCTGAAATACTAAAATATAGATCATAAAATCCATGTTCCAATGCTCAAATCCTTTCACTTTTACAGGTGGCCTTTCATTAAGAGTATCTGATTGCATAGCATCTTCTATGAAATTCAGCTTGTATTAACTGGAGGGCTTTTGATTCACGTCTAGGATGGAGCCCTTAAGTTTGCATAGAACCCCAATCTTGTTGATGCCTGCTGATTTTAATCACTGCTTTGGGAATCACTATTCTAGAGTTACTAGGAAAGTGGCTGTAGATGACATTGTGAAGGGACAATTAATATAAAGAGAAAATCTATGAAGGGCCAAAAAAGGATCTAAAACAAAGTGGGGCCTTCCCAACAAAGCTCAGAAGCCTCTAAAAATGCCATGGTTTTTAAATAACACAGTACAGTAAATTGATGTTCATTTGTGATGTGTAAGCATCATGAATAGGTTACTTACGGTATACTATTTCAAAGTTACATAAGTCAACATGTTTTTTTAAATCTTATTCCTATCATCACTTTAAGCCTTTTTAAAAGCTAACATTTTGCAGAAATCTCCCTCAGGTGAATTACCTCGGATCAAGTACATAATATTACCATATACTTGGTTATCCAGTTGCAGTGTCATAATTATTTTTTAAAACTGGAATTCCATTTCTGCTAGTTCTAACATTCTGGTTAGCATAGGAATCCTTAAAACAAGAGAATTGATTTTCACTAAGCAGAAATTGAGAATCCATATTATAACTATTCCTTTTTTCTTTCTTCCTGTAGGAGGATCTCCTTATATAGCAGCCAAAATCAATGAAGCTAAAGATTTACTAGAAGGTCAAGCTAAAAAATGAAGTAAATGTCTGATGCATTTTAAGTTATTATATATATATACGAGTACCAGCTTTTTATAATAAAATGCCTTGAAGCTACAAATTTTAAAAATAATTTAGCACAAACTGCAGGTCTTGGTACAAGTTTCTTGTTTGGGGATTTTAAATCAGATTATAGAGTATTTGGATATTAATACTCACCAATTACAGATATACACCGTTTGAAAATTGTATGTTTCTAATTTAGCAAATAATTTAGTATCTACTTCAAGGCAAAGTGATCATTAACAGTCTCTGGGGTGGGAAACTGATAAACTGGTCATTAAACTACCATGTGATTAACATTATGATGGAATGAATTAGCACAGGTTGTCATAAGAGGGACTTATCTCATTGAGAGGAAAGGCTGTCAAGGTACAGAGAACTAGCCCAGCTGCTTGGAAAACTGAATTTACAAGTCGATTTAGCCACAACTTTGCCCTAAGAAATTGATCTAGATATGTATGTCACTGATAAAATTCAGATTTCATGTATTAAAAACGTGATAAAGATCTGAGCGTACAGGTCTTGTATTTAATCAAGAAAGTATTTACATTGTATTTAGCTTCCCCCTTAAAAAAACTGACCATTTATAATTTTTTACATAATCAAAAATTTTGCATGTTATGACCAGGCTTAAAATATAATAAAATTACATACCCTCAATTATAAAAAAATTTAGCTTGAACTCAGAATTCATACACTGATCGATTTTAATAACATTTAGGGGGACAATGGCTTACTATTGGCCTAACATAAAATATGTAAGGATCTTAACCCTTTTAGCACAATGGGCCGATATATTGGCTTTTGCATCTCGGGTGAAAAGTGCAGCGGACTGATATATCAGCTCATACATAGACCATTAAATTGCCCTTCGCATTTCTTGCTAGTACCGCTGGCAGAAGAGGGCTAACCAAAGGACTTGTATAAAATAGCCAAAGTAAATAGCTACTCTGTGGTCCCAGCAGGAATACTTACTGTGCTCTCAGATAATTATTTATACTACCATCTAAATGAGGGGCATCCAACCTTTTGGCTTCCCTGGGTCACAATGAAAGAAAAGAATTGTCTTGGGCCACACATAAAATACACGAATGATAGCTGATGAGGTTAAAAATCGCAAAAAAAATAGCGAATTTGTATTGGGCTGCATTCAAAGCTGTCCTGGGCCACATGCAGGCCACAGCTTGGACAAGCTTGCTCTAAACTTCATTAAATCATCCTAAAATTCATTACTACTACTAGAGAACACAAAGACTTTCAAGGTCACAATAATGGTGGTAATCATATTAAGGATTAGAATGTGTTTCAGGACATTTCAAAAGTTGGGGTATTATCTGCTTTTGATTTCCAATCACATTTCCTTGTTTGAAATCTCTTCAGTTCTATTTGTTATTTTAGAATATGATGAGGCTTAAGGCAACCATGACTTTTGTGCAGGATAAATCTTTAGTTATTTCCAGGGTAAAGGAGGTATGAAGGCAGTTTTTGTTTTTTGAAGTAATGTTTTATAGTCACTGAGAACACTCAATTAGCAAATACTGCAGTAGTACTATTCCTAGGGAAAATAAAGCTTCCTGTGAGCCTCTGGCTACATTTTTTTGTCTGCCATTCAGTAATTTTGTTTTCTGTTTGAAGACCCCTCATTTCATAATGTAGTGTTGATTCCTCAACATTGAACTCAGCCACCACCAACTCATGCCAGCATATCACAGCTGTCTTGTATCTGGGAACATTAGACAGCACTTCACTAAGGTTGGGGGCCATCTTAAACAGGGAAATCACCAATAAGCACAGAAATTGAAGACCGTGGCACTAAATCATGAAAAGGATTTGTTTACAGTATGAAAGCTGAAAGCAGAGCATCACTTTGTGGGCATCAGGTGATTCAAAATTTTTACCACTCTTGTCTTACGACTGAAAGCACCTCAAATGTTGATTTTGTGGCTACAAATTTCAGTGAGTAGGAGAATTCGCAAATAAGGGATAGGTTAATAATGAGAACCAAATATATTTTGGCTTGACCTTTTATTTGTCCCTTGGATCAATCTTTCTTTGAACAAGAGCTTTAAAGAGTATCAATTAAAACTTAAAAGCAAAATTTTCAGACAAATAGTGGTAATATGCTGACAAGCAATCAAGCATTAACTGTAAAAAGGAACATGTAGTGGGTATAGGTCCTTTGGTTTTTAATGTAAATAGCATACCTGTTTTAAAACATTATTTGAGGACAGTGGAAACCACTAATATTAAGGAGCGTAACAGCTCATTTTTCATAGTAACTAATTTTGTTTCCTATAGACTTACCTTTTCCAAGTAGAAGAATCCATATTTCATTGACAGCTGTTAAGCAACCCTACCATTTTTCTTGGAAAAAGTCATCAATGTAAGGGCTCTAGATCATAGTGGGTGGCAGATGAAAGTTATAATCTGTAAGAGTTAACTTTTTAAAGGTATTTTCTTAGAAAATATTTGATGTGTAATGTTAACATTTAACTACTTGCAATGTGCCAGCATTAAGCATTTTCCCTGTAAAAGTTCTCACTTAACGTCTTCATAGGCTTTGCAACTCTAAGTGAAACCAATTACACCATAGGCTATTGGTAAGAGTTGAGTTCCTATGACATCTCAACCTAAGGAAATGACATTGAATAAAACATTGAGTACCTGCAGTGTCTCAACAGTTACTATTATTCAGTGCATTTCACAATACTGAAGTTCAGTGATTTCAAGTAACTTGCCCCAAGTAACATGCTAGGTGGTTAGGCTCATCTTTCTCAAACCCAGTCCTATGCTGTTAACCTCTACATCTTGGTGCTGTTCACAAATCTGATAACCCTTGGTGGTGCTGAGATGAGAATTATACTTGTTACGTATCTAGCTTTGGGCCTTTTTGTCGTGTTCAAAGATACTTTTAAAGGGGGGAGAGAGAGACATTTGAAGACAATAGGGAGAAGGAGATACTGGTTTCAAGTCAAACTTTTGCAATAGCTAGGCAACTTTGAGCAAGCCATCTATTTGCTTAGGGCTCTGCTTCATCTGTTAAGAGGAAGAATGGCTGACATAAATTGTTTAGAGAGAAATAAAAAGCCAGAGCAAATCATTTCTGAAGTTAACACAGTGACATTATGATTATGCCCTATCCTCCTCAACTTACTTGCTTTATAATTTGGTTTTCTGTCAGCCTTCAGATGTCTTGGGGAAACTCCCATCCATAGCCTTAATATTAGATCTGGCATACTGGAGGTTTTCATTTCCCTACATAGACCCTTTTTGCGTACACTGGGCCTCTGGGTAGACATGAGTCCGCTGCTTTATTAAAACTGCTTTGCTGGTTTGATAAGAGTGGGCTATAATGAGTGGTTCTCAAAGTTAAATCTTTTCCCATCCTTAGACTTTAAAGCAAATCCTTGCCTTCAAGTGTATTTTCAAAATGATGGGAATGCCTATGTGGAAGCATTTAAACAGGAAAGTCTAGTTATTCCAGAAAATTCAAATCATTCAAGTAGCTGAGAACCTGTGCGACAGTTGGTGGAATGCAAGCCCATATTCCTGTATATTTTGATTCTACAAGTTTGGCTAGTTATATATTCTCTGCTATCCTTAATTTGCTCTTCTCTAAATTACAACAAACAAGCAAGGGTAGAATCCTAAACACAAATATGCTACACTAAAAAGCTACAGTGGGTGCAGCATACTAAAAAAAAAAACGTTAGGCCCTACCTTAAAATTTTGCATTAGAAATTTTTTAAGAAATTAACTCAGAATGCTTAAGAGTCAAGTCTTAAATTTCACACTTCAGGCTATATTGAGTTCTGTTCCAATGAGAATTAGGATCCCTTCATTGATAATGACATAAAAGTTGTTTTATTGCAGTTCAGAAATTTGCAGTGGGGTCACATACTGACCATAAATGATCCCTCCCAAGCATGTTAATGCCAATGAAAACTTAAAAACTGGCTCAAAACATCAAAGAACATTATGATAGAAAAAAATTATGTACACGAGGTAAAAAAAATTAGAATGCTAGTTTTTTTGTAATATAAAGAACCATGGATTGAGAGTAACGTTGAGTACCATGAAATTTAAATGACCTAAGGTCTGCTTTGTGTTGACAAAAGTGCTGTGTATTTCTATTGCCTTAGCAACAGGATATAGGAAGAGCTATCCAGTGTTAGACCTGACTCAATGAGGAAGACATACTGCAGTGTTAAGGTATATGAAGTACAGAAAAAATCCAGCCATTGGCAATGTAACAATGGTCACGTGGCTGGATACTTTCTGGACAGCCTTTGTAAACTGGAACCTGTTGGTTAACATTTATTTTTACCTTACTGGTGTCAATTAATGGAGCTTCAAATGTATTGTTTGTGACATTTTTCTTCATAGCCTGAAAATAGCAAGTTGAAAAACGGAGCTCAAAGAGGTTGAGGTATAAGCTCCAGGCAACCATTAACTATAACTTGAAAAGTAAAAAGGTTACAAAATATTCCAAAAACATTTCTGTAATCCACCCCCCAAAATATGTACCAATACCTAAAACACAAATGGGGCTTCAAGACTGAGCATGTCAGTGAAAAATAATTTTGCCCTTGCTTTTGATATCCTTTAGATTGCACACAGCAAAGCTGGAAATGTTTAGGATGACAGATATAAAACATTTTAATTCAGCATACTATCAGTAATTGTTTAGAGTACTTGGGAATATAGTTAAGTGTTTCCCAAGGTCCTACCTACAGTCAAGTTACATTAATATTGGAAAGGCTCTTACATCAACTAGTCCAGCTCTCTCTACTTTGATGAAAAGTAATACAGAAGTTAGAATATCGTTATTCCCAATTCTGTACTTAACTACATCTTTTCAAATTCTCACAGGCAAGCAAATGGACTGATGGAAGTCGTCTATAAAAAGCTGTGTTTATCCAGAAGCATTATGCGCCTTACTTTAGTACATAAGATAGTAACAGAACAATCTTGGAAGTGATTCACTGATAAACCCCTTTGAAAAAACAAGATTTGTGTATTTCCTTATAAGGTGGTATGTACCTCCCTCATCCAGTAACTTGGGAGTTTTCTGGATTAGATACTTGGATTTCTACAGTAAATGATTGTACTTAAAAATGTCTTATTAGGGTGAACCATAGGAAAATGTCATCTTTGTGGGTCAAAAACAGCAATTGGCAATCGCCTGTGGCCCAACATAATTGACTTATTTTCAACCAGCAAGCAATTTAGTTTAGAATCACCACCACTTGCCAACAGTTTATAAAGCAAATTGGAATTACTGATTAACAGTTCTTGAATACCCAAAGGCTGTCATACATAGGTTTATCAAGGATTCTAAGTGACTACTATGCATTCAAGCACACATACTAATAAAGAACTAAAATTTCTAAATAAGGAGTCAGCAGGGGAAGCCAGGATGGCTCAGCGAGTTGAGCACTCACTTTGCAGCCCTGGGGACCAAGGATTGGGTCCCAGCCCTGGCCTGTGTGGACCCATGTACTGGACTGGGGTGTGCTTCCCATGTAGGAGGCCCCCAGTTCAGTTCTCGACCCCTGTTCTGCCCCTGGTTTGAGGGGTGTCTCTCCCATGCAGGAGGCCCCCATCCTAGTTCCTGCCCTGTGTGGCCCCCGCCCACCTGTGGAATGAAACCAAGTTGAAAACGGATGACACAACTATGGAGACTGCTCTGGGCCCTCCCACTTCTGTCTCATCAAAAACTAAACCTTTTTAAAAAATAAGGACTCACGGTATCATATCCTTATAAAAGGATCCAAACCTAATAGCAAAGATTGGAACTTCACATCCTTTTTTGACTTGGTAATTATGCCAAACCCATAGATCCATTCAAATCCAAGTTCCTTAAAGCCTAGAAAATCCAAGTGTAAAAGTAATTTTCTTTTACTCTCATTTCTAATAACCACCAATCATCTGACATAGAAGTTACTGCATTAAGCCGTTTTCCATTCATCTGTCCTTAGTAGACTAACCTCATTGTAAGCACAACCAATGAGAATATCTAGGTTGGTTTCAACCTCAAAGTGTAAACATGGTTGTAGAGAATGCAAATGATACTATTTCCTGCTCTACCTGCCAACATGCATTTAACATGCCAACTTCTCGAGACCCTCCTCAGGTTAAAAATGCCGCTGACACAAAGGTGATAGATCCCAGCCACAATAGAAAGGCCAAGATGGAGATCCAAAATACAATAAAACAGCTACTTTTGCCCCCTCACTTTGTGATTCCATCAGTTATTTTGCTTGCCTACATACACCTGTATTTCCCTTTTAAAAAATTACATGTAAGCACCCTCCCTCGGCCCTGTCCTAAGCAATGTCTTGGGTAAGTTTTCAAGAACTCACTAGTTTGATGTTAATACTTCTCAACTCTACATTAAAATGTTCAAGATTTCTGTGTCCCTGCAATAATTTTACCAATAGTAACTGACTTGTCAACACTTGTACCATTTTGCAAAAAGTTTTAGGCCCACTGAAGGCTTGAAACAGATGATGTGAAATCCAAGAATCCTAGGCTCTTCAAGGTTTCAAGAAAGGCCGATGATTTTTGCCCCAACATAGTATCACAGCTCCTATTATTTAGTTCATATTCCATGTATTTCACATATGTATGCTGACTCAATTATTTGAGTTGAACAAAATCTTTAGAATACTTTTTGCTTGACTGTCTTTAATGTATACTGGCAAGTTCTCTCATAGCAATATCTAACTGATAGAATAGCCAAAAAAGAGCATCCCTCTCAAAATAAGTTTGGAAAGCTACCTGACCCAACAATGGTTATTTTGGGGGAGTGGGCTTTTCACTTCTGAATCTTAGGAGCCTACAGTGTTTTGTTTTTTTGTTTTGTGTGTGTGTGTGTGTAGTCATTTGTAAACAATGAAATCTTAACACTTATTTCCTAAATATGGTTTAATTCCAGTCTAATGAATTGGTTTGGACTATCTCCACGTTTTAAGATTGTCTTATCTTTCTTTCTCATTGAAACCATCTTTATGGAAGAAAAAGCTTTAGTGAATCTGTTCTACATGGAAGAAAATGAAAATTGTTTCTTTATACCATATTTACCAGTTTGAGTTTAATGAACATTCTTCTCATACCCTGTAGTCAAATCTGTAAACCTATTACTGAAGAGAACTAAGGATAAAAAGGCCAACATTTTTACTTGTTTCTAAGTGCGATGGATAAAAATACTTGCGGGTAAATTTTTAAAAATTAGGGTATGAAATTACTTCATATTGTTATTCAAAGTGCAAGGACTACACTATTCCTAACACACTTTACTTAAAAATTCTGTTATTAGGTTTTATGCACAAGTGTTCAACACCATCACATTTAACCTCAACAATAAATATGAGGGATAGGCTTATGTACACTGACCTGGTAATTACTACTTTTACTATACCCTGAATTCTCCTTCAGTCATTATGAACGAAACATTTTTATGCATGTAACAAATTTAATGCAAATTCTGTCTTTCTTACTCGATGGTCTGTCCATGTATATTACGGAGTCAAACCCTCCCATAAAGTCACAATTATTTTATATTACCTCACAATTATCTGCATAAATTACTATACTCTTGTTAGTTTTTAGAGCACATTGTGTGAAAATATCTAGCTAAAATATATATAAAAAGTAGTCATTAGAAGCAGAACCTTCAAAATTATTTCATTAAGAAAAGGCAAATCAGTAGCCTATTCCATATTTAAAAATTGCTTGTACTTTAGATACTTATAATAAAGAATCAAAGGCAAAAATAAAATTCTAGATTTTACCCCACTGCTTTCCACAAGTTGCCTTTGATTATAATTGTTACAAAGACTTTAGTAATATCAAATGTGTGATCAATTCCATAGCCATTCCATTCTAACAGATTAAATTTTAAGTACTAAGATTTCAGAGGACTCATCACAAAATGATTAGCTGACCAGCAAATAATTTAGTACTATTTATGAGAAACTATAAATGCTTTTAAAAAAAGCAATCAGGATACTATTCTAGGTCTGTAAGTAGCTCTAACTACTTTGGCAACAGTATACAAAGTAGAAAGCTAAAAATCAGCAAATGGAAGATCAAAGTTTATTTACTACCTGCATACAAAAACATATTGCACATCAAACAACAAAAATTAAAAAAAAATAAAATAAAAAAAAAAAAAGAAGAAAAAAAAAAGAAAAAGATACTCTACTGAAGACTAACATGGTAGTTTTTTTACAGAATAAACCTTCTGGAAATTGATCTTTTCAGTAGTTCAGGTTATGTCTGAATGGACATGACTAATTCAGCTTAGTGTTTTAACTAAAGCTATGTTTGATTTTTAAATACTGTACACTTTAATAAATAAACCAAACAAAGCCTCAATGTAGAACAGTCACTGCCAATATCACCCAGTGTCCCTGCAGATGAGTTTAACAAATGTATTCCAGTGGGGTCTGCATTTTCCTCTACATACAGCATTTTAAAAACACATTAAAACAGACCAGTTTCCAGACTAAACTAATGAAGAAATTACAATTCAGTGCAAAATATTTTAGACTGCATTTCACTCTATAGTTTTCCTCAGGTGAAGAAGTGGTTGCATATTATTAAAAATGTAACAAAAGCAGCTAATGCTTTCATAAAGAATATTACCTTAGGGATCCCACCCCACCCACCTCCCCCCATCTCTGCCATATTTTGAAAACAAAATAACATTTCCTATAGCCAGCAACTTTTTTAATGTTACATATACTATTCTCAAGGCACATCTGATGATATATTTTATAACACAGTAGGTGTCAAAGTATGTTTAACATATGATTTCTTCAGGATCCCTCCCCTTTCTGAATTCCAAATGGAGGAACTGAAAGTGCGATGTAAAGACTGGCGATCCATATTCTATCTTTGGCAAGCTTGTACAAGCACTATTGTAAAATGTAATGTAAAAGAACTGTAAACTAGGAACTTCTTCAGTTTATGAAACACCATTCAGGACTGCTGCTTCTTGAGTGTTTTCTTCTTTTAGGGTATTAATCTTTTCTTCTCCTGGAGTACGCTGTAGCTTAGAAATTTCATCGCCAGAAGCACTAGTTGGGCCATTTAATGCCTTTTCTGAAGGACCATGCTCTTCAATCACATCTTTTGCCTGCCAAAGGGAGACAACTTTTCAACTTCTTTATAAATGAAATCTATAGCTGAGGAGGAAAATAGCTACATAAACATTAATTAGCTAATAAATAATTTTCATTTCATGTGCCACAATGGATCAAATAATTCAAATATTCTTAAAATTCAAAATTAGTACCAATGCACTCCACCTCTCTGGATCTTTCAACAGTCTCTAGGTTCCTAGCAATGCAGCTAAACCACAGGAAGAATCTGAACTTGTTTACTGAAAACTTGTACCTAACTTTAACCACTGGAAAAAACACCACATGAAAGATATAAACAGTTAATATTCTAAGTTAAATAAATCACCTACTTTACTCACCTTTTTTTTTTTAAACCCATATTTACATATCAAATCCTTTTAAACATTTAAAAGAATTGAAACTTAAAGGTCTATATCCATCAATGAGAAGCAAGCAGTCTGCCCAATATCTTTGGGCATACTATATTTACAAATGTTATTTTTGAGTTCTAATGGAAAAGTATTTCAGGCTCGCATGCATTTCTTCAGTTACCTGGGGCCAACAACAAATTCAAGAGTAGTCTTTAAAATATTATTCATCTAGTTGGGGAAACAAGTGATCATACAGAAAGTTAAGAAGTAAAAATAAAGCTAAATGATATTCCAAAAAAAAAAAAGGCAACAAAACCTATAGGTTAAATTCTCCTTACCATTTCTTTCTTGTTTTTAGCCAAAGTTTCCCTTGGGAGGTTTCTTTGTCTGCTCTGAGACTCAGCTCTAGAAATATAATCTGCAACTGTGACTGTTGAAGATGAGAAAAAAATTACAGGTGTTGAAAATAATTTCTAAAGTTTATTTATGGATAAAGAGTAATTTTACTTTTAAAGTAAACTTATGGTGGGTTACCCAATTTCAAAACTTTAGGCTGGGTACCATCTCCAACCAAAAACAGCATTTGAAAATGTGCCTGTGATTTAGTGATAGCAATAGAAATTTTAAGCTGGATACCAAGGAAGCCTAGACTATTAGTCATCTTTCACAAGAATCCAGCCATTTCCTTCTGGTTGAGTCTATGGCTGTGCGGTAAGTTTGATATAGATCCACAACCAAGAATAGGAAATGCAGCATTCTAAGCCCAGCCAGTGCTTGCAATTATCAGTGGGGGAAAAAAATGGGGTAAATTTGGTGTACATCATGATGTGGCATGTGTCAATATGAAAATTTCATCAAACGTAAAAGATTTCCTCAGATACCAGTTGTTCTCTATTTTATTTAAAAAATAGCACAATTAAGAAATCCAAGGGTGGTATTTTATGGTTCCTTTTTAACATTCACACTAGAAAACCATTCTGAGTGGTACACAATAAAAAGCAAACAAACTAGATGACATTGTACCACCCTAAAATTGCAGACGTTGATCATGGTGGTGAAAAGGGCCACCAAGAATTCATAAACCACTCCCTCCCCACGGTGCCAATCATTCAGTCTTTCGAGGGGTTGATTGAAGTGTGCAAACATATTACAAGGAAGTGAGTGGACGGTAGTAATACAGAAAAAAGATTAACGTAAGCTAATACCTACTGCCAACCCAGTGCAACAAATGAACTCTGGTCTATAGTTAAAACAATCTGGACTGGCCTCACTTGCTTCATACCTCAGTTCTTTCTCTCCTAGAACTTGTAACTTTGATTTCACTGATTTGAAGAAACATCAAAATAATCACTCTTTTTCTTTCAAGTAATTATTTTCTATCAGAAGCCAGTAAAGAAAAACCCCTGGTTATATGAAATAATGTATTTTAAATAATGGGAGCAAGTTAATTATGTAAAAGATAAAAATTCAAGTAAATTTCAAATTAAAGTCACTAGGTATGGGGAGAATTGGTCCATCAGCTTCAAATTATATGAAAATAAATCATTTTGATAGAACACTAGATGTATTTACAACTCATTTTTCTTAATCATGACCTAACATGCCAACACTTTTAATTTATAAAGTCCAAGAACTTTAGAACTATTAATCTTTTTTAAAATCTGAAACAGCTTAATTCAGAACACACACGACTTATTAGAAACACCACTACATAAAGATATTTCGTGTCTAAAAGTGAATCTTTTCTTCCAAATTATAAGAAACTCAGCTCATTTTGAAGATTTTAAAGTCATCACTTAAATTCACTGTTAATGAATTTACAAATACATTTTATAATGGTTCCCAAAATTGGGGAGGGGATACTATCAAATCTACTTCATCATTACATCTATATTACACAGTAGCAAAACCATTCTAGGAACGATTCTAGTTTGGGGAGCACCTTTACAAATTCAATCTGTTTTTCAGCCCTTAGTGACACCTGAGAGAACTATCTACTTGAAAATCCTACTGCATAAAGACATACTGCTAAATTTGAATATGTGACAATTCTTAGAACTTTCCATCCACTATGTACAGACACAGAATAATATACTTTGAAACAGTTTATCAATTAAGAGGCACTTAGGTGGATAAGTAAAAAACTTACCAGCGCCCCATGCCTCCCTAAGGGGAGGTTAAGACCAAAAACTATCTCTGTTGATTAGAAAAAGCAACAACAAAAAAAACCCCCTGCTTATAGCCGGTCTTTATAAGCTACTTAAAAGTTCAATACACATTGATAAATATAGTATCTAGAAACAGTGCAGGTAATTTGTGCAACATAATTTGGACTCTTAAATTTTCTTTAAGGGGTCTCATCATTTGGACACCAGTATAAAGAATATTCACTGTTAATTTACATTAGGATTATTTTAAGCAAATGAGAACAAATTAAATGACTGTATATTTAAGAGAATGCTGATATTCTTTAGATGGAGACTACCTTCCTAGAACGGCTTTTCAGGGGCAAGGAGAAAATGATGTGTTTGTTTTTGTTCATTCAACCTACCTTATCTTGGGTTTTTTATTGGGGAGGGCAGTGGAAGGGGGGGGAAGAGGCTGAGGAAGGCAAGGAGTTCTAAAGATGAAAGGCAGGAATTCCAAAGAAAACAGTAAAATAGGAATAAATGCAATATGGAACATGTTATTGAAAATTACAAAATTAGTGAAGTTTCAATAATACCATGCAGAAATCCCTGCCTCTTCTTTAACAAACCCACTAAATTATTCTTTTTATGTCTATTGACTTGGAAATAAACCACTATCCATCTAGTTAAATAAAATACATTGCAATTTATCACTATGTTAAGCCCGTATGGATAGCTTGATTTTTCGTATTTATAAAGTATGGCCAGAGACTGTTTTCATTGCTGTGCCGGCTTCAATAAATAAATATATAAACACAATCTCTTGATCCAAATATATTTCCAATATTAAAGAGAGGGAAAAGGAGAGAAGGGGAATAAACATTTTCTGGAGATTTGCTAATTCTGACAGTATTTAATTCCTTTTAAATTTACAACTGTATCTAAAACATGAAGTTTTTTTCAAGAAAGGTAAAACTAATACCCCTAACTGGTTAAAATACTAAAGATACTGGAATTTACATTATTTAGGGAAAACACATGAAAGAATTTGCTTTGGAAAGAATGCAAAAACTGATTAGTTTAAAAGGGGTTTATTTCTGGTGCACACAATTTCTTCATTGTGAATATACATGTGATTCTCTGTACACAGGAAATGGAATTATGTTCAAAATAATAGACACAGCAAACAAATTTCTTTGAAGTTACTAAAAATTATGATTACTTAAGAATTAACATTCTAAAACTAAGTAAGTACTATTAATTTGAATAGTTAGTAGGTGTAGGAAAAAGGCATCACACTACAATAAACAAAAACATAACATGCATACCTCTTAATAGGAAAAAGACACTTTCAAGTATTTTTCTCATTTATGTATTTTTTTAAACTGTGAGTATTCCTACAATTTCCACAAAAATGAGGTGCTGAATGCAGATAGAATAAAAGCAGGCACCATGCAAAAGCTGCCCAGTTTTGCCAATCAACCTCAATCACAATCTACAACACAGTCCCTGGGATGGCAGGCCCCAACTCAAGTGTGAAGAATCTGCCAAGTGGGACAAAATAATGGTCTTCTCAACAGTATTTCCATGTAAAAAAATTGAGACACAACATTAGTTCAATTAGAAGACAGGTTACTAAACATTTATGGTGTGAAGGAAAAATGCATTTTCTTAATAGTAGTCTTATTAGTTGAGTAAACAATTTATGCAATGCACACCTTGAATGTATATGCAAACATGTGTACATGTAAGTATAATATATTTAGAAAGCAGACACATGACATATTTTTTCATGCTTATGACCTGGTGTTGTCAGCAGGTCCACTCTAGTTACCTGGCTGTCTATCTTCTGCCTGACCCCTGAAACGACGCCTGCGGCTACGATTGCGTCGCTGGGGTTTTTTTTCACTATCATCTGTAATTGCAAAATTTACCATGAACTATTCTGACAAAAACAAAAAACAAAACAAAATAACTTCTTTCTTTCAAAGATTTAAGTTAGGGGAAAAAGAACCTTTTAGTTAAACAGGGATGATAAAACATACATTACTGACAGGAAAAATACATTTGTAGTTTTAAGCATTCCAAATAGATAAAAAATGGAATCATCATCTGGAAATTAAGAGGGTTTTAAATCTTAAACTTTGAGATTTAAATTATCATCATTCAAGAATGAAGTTTTCCTCTCCAATACAGTTTAGTTTTTACCAAAGCTCATGACATGTTTAGCCCTTTGGAAATCAATGCCTACTCAATATACATACCTTCACTAGTGCCATTTATAATAATTTTTAAAGAGGCAAGATGAAGGTGCAATTATGGTTTAGGAACAATAAAGAGTATTAAATGCATTGCAGTCTGAATATTAGTACTGACTTAATGGCATCACAGGACACTTTAAATAAACCCTCTCAGTTTCATATACAGTAATATGACTATACAAACCTAAGAACTAGACATTTAAGACAGAGACAAAGCCATCTACCTTTTCTGAAGCACTAAAAAATTCAACTTGCAAATTCCATGTTTGGTTTTTTCCTTTTTTGAAAAAAGTCATACCCATACATTAACAGTAGTATATAATATATATATTTTCCCTAAGTGCTTACATACCTAGCCCATTTTCATTAACTGAAGCGGTATCAGATTCAGTCATTCCATCCATCAGAACAGCATCTTCATCAGTCCTTCGTCTACGAGACCGCCTACGACGGTTAGTACTGTGATGAGATTCGCTGGCATCAGTGTCTGCAGTCTGATCTGATTCTGTATTATCAAGTAAGCTGTATGGATTGCTGTCTGGATCTTTGAGCACTATATGCATGTCAGAGGCAAGAAATATTCATTTAAGAGAGCTGCAATTATTAGAAATGTTTTTATCTATATCGAGCTATACCAATTAATGATAAACTTCAATTTTCCCCCAATAAAAATATATTGTCTCCAAATGTTTTCTGTATCACTATTTTACCTGGAAAATAGCACATGAAAAAACTTTAAATGGCAGTGAAAAATTAAAGCAGATCAGTAGACACCTCAGCTTCCAACTGTTTCTCTTGGACTTGTTTGAAAATACTAGAAAATGTATTATTACATTATTTTTGACATTCACATCCTTAGCTAATCCTACCCAGATGTTAAAAGAAAAAGAACAATAAATATTCAGGCAATGTGAATTAATTCTAAGAGCTCTTGTCCCATTTACTAAGTTCAAGGTGACTACTGCTGCTTTCTGCTAATATTAATGGACTACTACCAAGTAATACTCAGCACCTGCACTCCAGGACTTACCAGAAATCTATTACTATACCAGGGGTCTCCAAACTACGGCCCGTGGGCCGAGGCCCTCTCATCTGGCCCGTGGAGACCTTTTTATCTGAATAAAATAATATTAAATAATTAAAAACAACATCTATGTTTTGATTCTTTTTTATTTGGACCTCGAGTGTGTAGTCGGCCCACAAACTGCTGTTTGATAGTTAATGCGGCCCACGGGCTGAAAAGTTTGGAGACCCCTGCTATAAAATGAAGCAACCAAAACAAATCTGCACAAAAAAGTAAACTAAAAAATTTGAAATTCTAACTGGTTATAGGTAAATGAGGAAATGAATGTTGACTGATACGCCCCCATCTCCAGAAACAAAGAGTGAAGATGGGGTAAGGTAGGGAGAGATTGGGAAAGGAAAAGTTTCAAGATATAATTTGTAAGAAAAAAAATACCCACCTTACCTATGTGCATTTATTGCCTCCACCATTCAAATTTTAGAAGAAATTCACCTAATCACGATTTTTCCTTTCTAAGTTTCCTTTGGTAACAGTTAGCAAGCTAACATCTTTGCAAAAGACACTAAGTTTATCCATTAATCATGAACACTAAGTACATTTATTTTGTGATTCAGCATACTACAATTTTATAAGCCTTAGTAATACTGAGCAATATACAAAATATAAAAACTATTTTCCTGAAAGCCTGTATACTAAACTCAAAAGAATTTCACTGGAACTAAAGTACCTTTTTAAAAGTTCATAAATTTTGTGGTTTGTTCCTGTTTCTTCTAATTTGTAAGCATGTTTAGTATATATTTAATTATATATACACACATATGTTCTATAACATTTAATACTATAAAAACTTTCATAGGGAACAGTAGAACGTTAACATTTTTCTTAAAAGTGGTATACAATAATGATGTTATGGTTATATCCCTGATATAACCTAGTCTACATACTCCTGACAGTTCTCTCCCATCTTTCATTATGCTAAGCAAGAACCTTTTGGCAACTTCTACAACTTCAATAGCTATAGCCTTTAAAATTTAATAACCTTTAAAATTTAAAAAACAAAATAAAAAGTTGCTTGTACGTCTCAACTCTCAGTCTTGTAAACACTCTTCTTTTTGAATTCCTCAAACAATAAAAATTTAAGTTGATTTCACACATTTTCTGTACCCAAAGTAGTACATAGTATAGCAAAGAATGCATTTCAGTTCATTTTAAATATTAAGTATACAAAGGCATTTAAATCTCTCTGTGCATAAAAGTTCCCTGGGCCTGTCTGGCAGCGAATTATATAACACCCATAAATTCTAGACGGAAAAAACATTCTAAGTACGTGAGTCCGCCAAAATTGAAGGGATAAACATCTGACCATATCTGAAAGTCAGCCAACTGAAGTTTTCTGACCTGAATATTCTAGATAAATTTTCACTGATAAACACACTATAAGACTTTTCCTCATATTGCTATATGTTCTATTTTTCTCAATAAGTTTCAAGAAAAACTTCCAAATATGGGTGGTCCTAGGAAATGAATTAACTTGTATAAAGTTACACTTTTTAGAAATAAAGGATGCTGACATAGTATATAAAAGACTACCAGAACTGATGGAGGATTTGCCACCACGTGGTCCACCACGACCTCGACCCCCCGAAACACTTCTGCCTCTTCCTCCTGGGCGTCTCCTACTGTCACGCTGATGTCGACTCTCTCGATCATCTTCTCCTGCCAATGACCAATCACTCAGCTCATCTTTACGCTCAGATTCTGTTTCAGAGGGGTTAGACAGCTCAGAGTTTGTACCTTGGGAAAAAAGACATCATAAGCCAATTAGACTCCTATTTTTTTTCAAGTGAAAAATTATTATTTCCTGCAAATTGTTTAAAGTAACCACACTGACTGGCTGCTTCAAAAAACCTAAGTAAAAATTAAAATGATCCAAAAACTTATTAACTAAAAACTGAAATGTTAATCTTTTACTGGTCTGCTCTTTAGACTGAATATGCAGAAACACAGCCAACAGAGTATTATGGAGAACATATAAAACATTACATATACAATATGAAATTATTTAATAGGGGGTAATATAAAAAAATTGCCCATTTTCAGGTTTTAATATCAAATTATTAGTATAACATGTAATGGCTATCTAATGTTTAGAAGCAAATTTAATCATATTTAGAAAAATAAATTGGATTATATAGTAGACTGTGTCAGGCCAACACCAGGAAAGGGATTTCTAAATATTAAGCTTGTATCCTTCTAATTCTAACAGTACAAAAGTACCTAAAGTCCTGCCCTTCTGCCTCCCAAGGCAGAAACTGGAAATGGTAATGAGGACCAGGGAAGCAATTTGAGATTTACAAAAAAAAAAAATTGAGAGGCCTTTCCTATTGCAAAGACAAGTTTAAAACTCAGTGACAGCTGATGTGCTAAAAAAAAGAGTAAGTTTTTCATCTGATTTTAATTTTAGGAGTCCCTTCACCCCCATCAAGTGATCCCAAAAGATATCTAGACACACCAAGCCTAAGACAGGACCCCTTGAGTGTGTCTCTTGTGGTACTAACCGGATGGTGGCATGATTGATACTCTCTCATTTTCAAAACCTAGCCCTTGCCTAGTCCTATCACTAGCCCCAGCCCAGCAAGCTGAGCACTTAGAGAGTGTAAACAGAAGAAATCAGAAAAAAGAAAAAGATCTAAATCATTAAACAAATTTTAAATGTCAGTTTAAAAAAAATGTCTAGTTTATAATTTACTGCCTGCCTCGCATAGGGGTTTTTGTCTAACTTTTTCAAGCAGCCCTTCCCTCAGCTAGGGAAACTTGGAAATACTGCCTCTTTTACATTCTGCTTCAAGTGAAACAGGAAAAGTGCAGGAACCTACACTCTGCCAGTGAAGGTCGTGAAGAGCAAGGATTTTTGTTTTGTATCAGCAATGCAGTCAAAAAGTTTTGATTTTACAAATGTGTTAAAATGTATTAATTTTACAAATAAACATAACTGTATGTTTGTTTATACAGAAACCCAGATAGAGACTGGGAGCAAAGTGCCTGGTCCAAATGTGCTACATTCAGGACATCAAGGGTAATATGAAGACACTAACCCAGAACTATGAGACAGACATTTCTATATTCTACCATTACTTCACTAATTTTAGGGGACACATGTTCTCTACATTTTAACATCTCTGAAATTTTAAGGTTATCCTAAAAAAAGACAGCTTCAACCAGACAATACAATTTAGCAATTATTAGTGAGACAGAAATTTGGCATGACTTTCAAAGTTTATAGACCATTTCCAATGTTCCTATGACCTATTTTAATAGTTACCTTTTAAAAATGTGAACACTGCAAAACAAATTTTATATAGAAGTCTACATACAATATCACAGCACAAAGTCTCAGATTTGTGACACAATCGCTAACATACTCATTCTCACTTCTAATCTGAGATGCCACTTTCACCCTTCTCTTTTATCACATACCAAAATACCCCATCCAAAGACCAGTTCAATCTCAAAGTTCAGACCAATTTAACTGCAAATAGACCTCTCACCTTCTCTTATTTCCTTAGAAGTAATGTATACCTATCATGCAGTGTTGTCATGTTTTTTCTCTTTCTATTTTTTGGGACCTACTTCTCACTTGACCATAAATGTTTAAAGGATGGACTCAAACTTCTATGTCCCCAGACGCCTACCAATGACCATAACAATTTTCCCATTAAGTAAATTTACTGCATAATTTTGAAGTTCCATTACTACAATTCATCAATGGACGGCTGGGATATGTGCTATTTAGAACTACCAAATGTGCCAGATTTGAAACCAAAGTTTACAAGTATGAGAACCCAACACTGGTTATTGCACCCGCAAATGTTAAGTTGAAAAATAAATAGTAGGGATGCTGGTGGGATGGCTCATCAGGTTGAGTGCTCACCTTGCAGCCCCAGGATCTGAGGATCAAGTCCAGGGCCTGCCCTGTGTGGACCAATATGCTGACCAGGGGTGTGCTTCCCATATGGGAAGCCCCCAGCTCACAGGGGCATACTTCCCATGCAGGAGGCCCCTAGTCCAGTTCCTGCCCTGGACAGCCCCATGCTCACCTGTGTAGAATGAAACTATGTAGAAAACTAATGACATATAACTAGGGAGACTGCTCTGGGCCCTCCCATTTCTCTGTCTCTGTCAAAACAATAAATCTTAAAAAAATAATAATAATAAAATAAAATTGAAAAAAAAAAAAATTCTTGGCTCACATGGAACTTCTATTTAATTCATATGTCAAAAGGTTAATAAGAGAAACTTTGTCGGCTGCAGAGAACCAGAGAGATGCCTACATAAGGATTCTTCTCTATAGTTACTGATTTCATAAGATGGAGGGACAGGGGACATGAGCCAAGGAATGAAAGTGGTCTCTAGAAGGTGGAATGTCAAGGAAACATTCTGCCCTATAGCCGCCAGAGAGGAATACAGCCCTGCCAAAGTTAAACTCAAAGCAAGCCTAGCGAAACTCATGCCAGACTTCTAACCCACAGCTCTATAAAATAATAAATTTGTGTTGTTCAAGCCTCTGAGCTTCTAATTGTTGTATCACCAACAGAAAACTAATAATCTGTTGAAATCACTGCAACCATTTCCATATCTCATAAACCCAAAAATTTTTTAAAAGCTTTAAAAATGATTCAGGGAAATGCTTCAATTTTTAATGATGCCAACAAATAAAGACCTAAGAGAATTTTAAATCAGATTTTACCTTTTAAAACTTCTAAAATCACCTTATGTTCACATTTTTCAATGATCACGTATGCTAAACTTAAAGTACCACAATTTATCAAATCCAACATGCTGTACATTTTAAAACAGTATTTTGTGTCCCATTAAAAAAAAAAAATGCTGCAGGGGAAGCTGGGATGGCTCGGTGGGTTAAGCACTCGCTTTGCAGCCCCGGAGACAAGGGACTGAATCCCAGCTCCGGCCCATGTGGACCCATATGCTGAACTGGTGTGTGCCCCCAGTTCAGTTCTTGCCGGGGCCTATGTGGGAGCCCCCAGCCCAGTTCCTGCCCCGCGCAGCCTTGCACCCACCGTGGAGTAAAACTATATGAAAAACTAATGCTGTCAACTATGGAGACAGTTCTGGGCCCTCCCCCTTCTCTGTCTGTCTCTGTCTCTCTGTCTGTCAAAAACTAATAAAAATAAATCTTAAAAAAAAAATGCTGCCAAATAAAGTTGTAAACATCATCTACTGAAGAAACATACCAATTTCAAAAATGTTATATTGAGAAAAATGTTTCTTATACAGCTAATATATATTATCTCCTAAAAATCCTGATATTAAGTGGACAAGAAAATGTATAACCAAATTCATATGATATTTCAAGTACTCTTAAGTTTGAGTTATTTCAAGAAATAAAGTGTTACTAGCCTGCAAAGATTCAGAGTAAGAGTGCCATCTACTGAGCAATTCAAAACTTTTTGAGCAATTTGCACCACTTTCTTCAATTCCAATATTCCTCTACCACACTCATATACCGGTAAATTATCTACTGTCAGCAAAAGTATTCTGACAAAGAGTAACCTCATCACTAAGTTTTGACTTTCCAGAGGCTTATTAAATTCTTCAATGAATTCCTGTTTATCAGACAAAAGCCAAATCTGACTGTACTTAATACTTTGTGCCTCTTAAATCTTCCACTATATACTGAGGGTGCCAAAACAATGCATACACATTTCATGAGATGTTATCTATGTATTACTTTTCAAAGTTGAATTTAATTATAGCAGCAATGCTAATATGATATTCTCTCAAAAGATAGCATTTGGGGAAGTCCGGATGGCTCAGGAGGTTAAGCACTTGCTTTGTAGCTCCAGGGTCCAAGGATCGGAATCTCCACCCAGGCACATACAAAATCATATGCTGAACTGGGGTGTGCCCTCAGTTTGGCTATGACTGGGCTGAGCCTCCCATGTGCCCCCAGTTCGGCCCCCCAGCTCACAGGGGTGTGCCACCCATGTGAGAGGCCCCCAGCCCGGTTCCCACCGTGCACAGCCCCCACCCATCTATGTGGAACAAGACTATTATCAAAAACTGATGATGTACAACTATGGCTACTGGACTGCTCTGGGCCCTTCACCTTCTGTCTCTCTCTGTCAAAAACAACAAAATACATCTTTTTAAAAAAATATGGCGTTAATCAAAAGAATGTAAGCATCACCACGCAACTGGCAGGACAGTCGATGATGGCAGAAGCACAAGCTGTCTGAGGAGCACAAAACCATTTTGAAGTGGTATTCAAACTTTGAGAACACTGTGGAAGTGCAACAACAATGGAGGTATGAGTATGCAACAGAACCTCCAACATGCCTAACAAATGTACACATGGATAAGTTTGAGATGCATGGTAAATTGATATGGCATGCACAGCAATACAAGTGGACACTTTGGTCAACATTATTCAAGTTGTAGTTCACCATAATCAGAAGTGTCTGAACACTGATGGTATACACTTTGAGCACCTCTTATAATTGCAGAAGTCAAAGGTGACTTGTATTCATCTTTGTTATCAGTATACAGTATTATAATTTTTTTTATAATTTTAATAGTTTTCCTTTCTTAAAATGTGCATACATTTTTTAGTACCCTCTGTATATACTTAATTTCTATTTAATTACTGGTTCTCTTTTGTATTAAATGTATTTTCAGAAATTAACATTTCAGAATTCTCAAGACCTTCACATGCCAAACAATTTTACTTTACAGGAATTTTGTTTTTCAGGTTTTCAATGCAGGATTAACTTAAAAAATATATCAAGAAATAAAAACACGTCAACATGAGAATATGAACAGGATAATTAATCTTCCAACTCTACAAAAAAATGAAAGATAGTACATATTTAACATAGCTAGCATCACACTAAATGACCCTTCAGTCAAACATGAAATTTGGATATGGAATCTGCACACTTTTAAGCTTTTGTATACTTCTGTTTTCCCTAAATGATTTCTATTTTCCCAAAGTAGTTAGGATGAGCATGGGGAGTGGAGAGGAGAGAAAGCAAGAGTAAGAATAAAGAATGAGGGAGGGGGAAAAACAAAAACAAAAACAGGTAACTGCTAAAATCTAAATCCAGATGTAGAAAAATGAACAACTCCAAAGCTAAAGAAGAACAAGTGAGAATTTAGTATTAGAGAATTATGACCATCTCACCACCCCACTGGCCCCCTCCTACGTGGGTTAGTCCCCATCCTCACAGTAAAATAAATACATTTATAAAATGTTAGGGATGCCAGAATGGCTCAGCAGGTTCAGTGCTCATCTTGCAGTCCTGTGGTCCAAGGATCACCCTGAACTGGAGTGTGCCCCCAGTTTGGTTCTCACCAGGGTAAGCTTCCTATGTGGGAGGTCCCCAGCCAGTTCCTGCTTTGCCCAGCCCCACGCCCACCTGTGGAATGAAACTATGTAGAAAACTAATGATGTGAAACTATGGAGACTGCTCTGGGCCCTTCCCCTTCTCTCTCTCTCTCTGTCAAAAACAATAAAAATAAATCCTTAAAAAACAAATAAATGAATGAATAAATAAAATGTTGATTAGGTGCTAACTTTTAAAGTCTTCATTTTAATAAAATGCAATTATTTTGCAAAATAATTCCAGATGTGATAATAATATTCAAAACTGCTAAATGAGCTAAAAGTATATTTTAAAAGTTAATACAGATTTGCTATATGGAATCTTAGCACAGTGATTTGTACATTTCTTGTTTTATTTTTCCAAGAGGTTAAATATGCAAAAGGCAATTTCTAGCAATTATCACCATAAAGGTTAGTATTGAGAAATTTATATAATTGTAACAAGAAAAATATTTGGATGTTTCATATATATGCAGTTATTCTAAATATTCAGAATAAACATGACCATTAACTATCAACTTAACGAAACCATGTTTTATTTCATTACATAGCTGCTTGAACACTATACACCTTAGTATGATGTCACTACCATTAAGACACATAAGTATATACTTCAGAAGTATCTACCACCCACCCTCCAAGTCAAGACAAAGTGAGGACCTAACTAAACAGTAAGCAAAATGTATGGGAGCACTTAAACTAGAACTACCAAAAAAATGTTTTTTACCATAACCGGAGGTGTAATTAGGGCCCCGACGACCTCTGCCTCTTCCACTATAAGACCTAGAACCTTGTACAGAAGAGACGGTACTTTCATCAGTGGCATATCCTTTTTCTTTTTCAGGCCCTCTGGTGGAAGAAGGTCTGAAACCCATACCAATCTGTCGTAGTTGTTCATCAATCTGCAGACGTTCCATTCTTAGCTGTTCTACTTCCTATAATCAAAACAAAAATTGCTAAATCTTATTTGTAACTTTTCATCTCCTAAAGCCTAAATCTATACTCGCTTATAAATGAAAAAAGCTGTGATCTTGGGCATTTGGTAACGTACACTGTGTTCTTAAAAACATAGTTTACGAGGTCACTTGCTGATTCAATACACCAAACATTTACTGAATGCCTGAGCCCATGCCAGCCATGCCAAGTGCAGCAGGCAGACAATGTAAAAAAAGACAGGACTTTCCTCCTCCAGGGGGGATGTGTGACAAGCGCTAAAATAATATTATGTAGCTAGTAATAATGACGTATTACCAGATTTAGTTCTAAAGAGTTAAAGCTCTGCTAAATGAAGTTACTAATAGTATCATCTATGAGAAGTACTGTTAATGACCCACTTTCTTATCAGAACAGTGACACCTGAGTTGTGACCTAGATGAAGGCTTGATTGTTCAGAAATTGAGGTCATTACAAGATGTCATGGTAAAGTGTCTAGACAAAGCTCTTGGCTAAAATGAAGTAGAGTACTGGAAGATAAAACAAGCTTAGAATGCCAGATCGAATTCAGACATCATATAAAGATGAGTTTTAAAATAAATGACAGTATGAGGGACGTTTTCAAAATAGTAACAGTAGCAATGATATGAGTGACTAAAAAATAAACAACCCACTAGAAACAGCAGTTGAGGATATTACTATACCCTAAAACAAGAGAAAACAACAGAATAAAAGAGGAAAAGTGAAAAATGACAAATTCAACTTTTAATAATTTATAGGGTATTTCTTTGCTAAAACCCTTGCTCTGTATTTATCATAAACTCAGACTACATTAAAACAAGTTAAGAATGATTAAATGATGTCTATTTTATGGAAATAGTACATCTGATTCAGATAATAACAGCTATCAAGAAAGTCTTAACTTCCTGGTTCTTCACTCCTGGTTCTATGCCTTATTTGCAAGTAAAACATTAAGGCAAAAAGCAAAATGGTTCCAGCACAGAACATGTAGGTACATAAATGACAGTCAAATTATAAGAACAGAATAGTGACTATTTCTTAAACAGTAAGGCAAGTTATACAAAAGTTCACAGGGGAGGGAAAGAAAAACAATGTACATGAGGCCAATCATTTTATTCTGGCAAAGGACCTTTTATCTTTAAATTCTCATGTACAAAAACAGAACATATCTAAATCTGAATTAAAAATATGCAAAAATCTAAAATTTACTAGACAAACATGACTCATTTAAGTTTCATGTTTGAAACAATGATATAAATGTGAAGAATATACAAACCTTTAGATAAGCAATATGATACTCTAAAAGAACTTGCACATTTCCAATGCTTTCCTTAGTGCCAACAAATACAAATGGGACCATGCCCTGTAAGAAAACACAACATCCCCAAACATTTAATATTTTAACAAAGTTTGAGTAAATCTGACATACCAATATATAATTTGGAAAACTTTTCTAAAACACACAGCAATTCACATCTAGTAAACTTAAATATTAAAAAATAAACTACTAAAAAAAAATCAGTAATTTCAAAGGAGATCTTCAATTGCTTGTCATACTTGCACTACAACTTAGCATTTAAGTGTGCGAAAAAATAAATTGCTTTTTAAATATCAGTTTATAATCAGGTTTTTAAATTTCTAATTCAATCAAATATTCTAAGTATACAAACCAACTTCAAGACATTTTCCTTCAAACTATCATGAATTCACACATTAGATGTATCATATCTCGGCAGTGAAATGCTTTAAAAACTACAGAACATGTTAGCAGACTATCCCCATAATATATATGTGCTTAAGATATCAAAATCTTCAGTGTCTTTATGTTGGAGAGAGTGCTTCTAGACCATTAAGAGAAATATCATGTATAGAGTGTAAAAATATACACAAAGTAAAATAAAGGGGTAACTGGGATGAGCATATACTTTGTCACAAGTATTAAAGCAAATCAAAAGATTAACTCAGATTTGGCTTATTTTACTGCATTTCAAGAAGGTTTAAAAACATAGAAAGAGAAACTAGACAACTAATTGATTGGGGGTGTTTCTCTTTAAAAAAATATACTTCCAGTTTACTATTGGCAAAAAAAAATTAGTAAAGCCTAAATAAACGCACCCAATCAACGTTAAGTGTCTCTATTATTTTCTTGATTTTACAAAATAGTTCGTTAAGTTATGAAACTAAGTATAGCTTAGAACTTTGAACTCTTTATAAAACACTATACTCTATGACTTATTTCAGGGACTCTAACTTAAGCTTAAGAAATGAGGAGGTCTTGACCTTGTCCCAGGGAGTTCATAGGCAGGTAGGAGAGGATGCAAAGTGCATAAAAGCCAGGGATTTGTGTGTGTGTGTGGGGGGGGGGAATCCAGGAAAACTTTGAGCACATACTGTATTTCTGGGACTAAATTATTTATTCTACATTTGTATATTATGTAATGTTCATTAAAAAGTAACTTCAAAAAATATTCCAATATTATAGTTGAGAAAACAATGTGCCCAAAGCCATAAAATCAGCTAGCCAATTTCATATTTAGTTACCTAAGTCCAAATAATACCACTTGGTAGCTGCCAGAATCTATGTTAAGGACTAAGGATAAAGACATTCACAATCTCAGAAAAGATACTAAACATGCCTGTAATAATCTCATCGTACAGCCATTAGTAATATGAATTAAAAACCCAGTAGTATTAGATAGAATTTAAATTATGCTACCCTAGATGTGCAAACTTAGGGGAATTCATAATAAAGTGGATTTAAAAACATATAGGAAGGCAAAGTTATTCTAGAAACATGATCTGTAGTGAGTAAAAAACACAATGCCTTGACCCTGAACTGGAAATGCTATCACCAAAGAAAAGGAAAGGTAAAATGATACATATTTCAATGGCTATTGTAAAGGCATGGTAAAAAAAAAATTTTAGAGTAGGTAATTATTACCAAATGAGTTCATTTCTAAGAGTTATTTCAGTGAAATTTCTAATTTTTTAAATTTACTAAGAACTGATTACTTATATTTAATAGATATCATTGAGACAACCCACACTCAGAAAATATAAAGCGGGATCCCTCCTTTTGATAAGTTACACCACAAAAATTTTAATTTGCACAATTCAACATTTAAGCATGCTAAAAATGTAATTACTTTTTAAATACCAGTTTATATTATCAGCTTTTCTAATCTATGAGTAAAAAAATTTACACACCAAAAAAATAAATTGGAGTATAAATAGGTTTATAAATGATCTAAGAGTAGGAAAGATCCTGCCAAGCATGACAGAGAATGCATAAGTCATAGGATATAAACTAAATCTAAAAAAAAAAAAAAAAAAAAAAAAAAAAAAAAAAAAAAAAAAAAAAAAAAAAAAAAAAAAAAAAAAAAAAAAAAAAAAAAAAAAAAAAAAAAAAAAAAAAAAAAAAAAAAAAAAAAAAAAAAAATGTGCAGCAATATAAAAAATTTTATATGCCTGAACAGAAAACTAAAAAAAAAACAAACATTTGCCACACATATGAAAAAACAATACTAACTTCCTTAAAAATACAGATAGCTCTTACAATTCTGTAATAAAAAAAGACAAAAATATATAAAGCACAAGCTGTTTACAGAAAAATGACTATGGTAAAATAAAATGCGTACGGTAAGATAACATGTAAACCTGGAATGTCAGTAATTAAAATATGATAAAACTCAGTACACATACATGGAAAACAGTCACATTTCCGATACTGTTCGAAGGAAAGTGTGGGAAATTAACAAGATCTAAGAATTTAAATGCCATATACCCTTTGATCTAACAAATCCAACTCCAGGAATTTACTCTCCAGTCACAGGGATGTGGGCAAAACATCAACATGTGAGAAGAATGATTGAAAAAGAATTTCAGAAACTTGGGATCAAAATTAATAGCAACATAAAAACTAAAAATTTCAATTAAGAAATGGTCAGTGTTTTTAGATTCTATAAAAATGATCAAGGAGAGTATTATTTATCAAAAATTCCTTTATACAGACTTTTATTATTGAGTATCAATGTATAAAACTTCACATCCTAAATATAAAAAACTGTTCAGAAAATCAAACTGGAGCCTTTTTATAAAAAATGAGCTTTTTAATTAAGTACTTATGAAGAAACCAAGCAAGAACCCAAGGCCCACAGTTAAAAGATGACTTGTGGGAAGCCGGGATGGCTCAGTGGGTTAAGCACTCACTTTGCAGCCCCGGGGACCGAGGATTGAATCCCGGCCCCGGCCCGTGAAGACCCATGTGCTGGACTGGGTAGTGCCCAGTTCGGTTCTCACCTGGGTGAAGACCCCGGCCCAGTTCCTGCCCTGTGCGGCTCCCCTCACCCACCTGTGGAATCAAACTATGTGGAAAACCCAGTGATGTGCAACTATGGAGACTGTTCTGGGCCTTCCCCCTTCTCTGTCTCTCTCTCTCTCTCTCTCAGTCAAAAACAATAAAAAACCTTTAAAAAAAAAGATGACTTTTTCTCTAAGTGTGTAAAGAAATATTATTAAAAAATTTTTTTTAAAAGAGATCCACTAGTATCACAGTCTAAGTAGCTCACTTGAGATTTTTAAAAATATAAAACAACATCATAAGTCAGCCAAGAAAAGAACAATGAAAAATATAGGCAAATGAAAATACATTTTAAATACTTACATCTTCTCTGGGTAGTTTATTTTCATTGTCTCCTTCAATTCTTACCCGAACCACACCAGATTTATCCACTATTTCTTGAATAACTTTACCATTTTTTCCAATTACTTTCCCTTTAATAAGAAAAAACATGTAATAGCAAGTTAAAAACCAAAACTACTATCCTTTCAACATATGTCCAAATAATTTATGACTTGCTATCAAATTATAAAAACCAAGCAGCGCTCCTCCATCTTTCTACTCTCAATTAACTCAACCCTAAAGACCACTGAGATATTTTATCCTTGGGCTGCAACTTCCTTCTCTTAGATACGCCTAAGGATATATTATTAATTGGGATTGACAATGCTAAGACATTTTCAAAGTCTAAACATTTTTTAAATATGTTCTACATCATTTTTATATTTTTAAAATATCAAGTCCAAACCATTTCAGAAGCTTGGATACATAAATAAAGGCAAAAAGAAAACTTGTATTTTGGCATTAATCATAATTTGTCTATGTTTAATATATATTATATATAATAAAATTATTCAAACAATTAACAAATTCAATCTCGCTCTATTTTCAAGTTTCCATTTTTTCAAAAGACACCTGTGACTTGAAAATACTTTTTTAAATGAGTATTCTCTTCACTGAAATTAAATGTTTACCTTTAACAAATATAACATTTCACACCAATGATGTTTTAAAGTACTTCACATATGCTCTCTCTCTGGATATAAAATACTGAAATATAACATAAACCCAAATGATTTACCTTCTCCACATTTAACCTGTAAGTCTGTCAAACAGCAGCTACTGAGTATCCAATAATTTATGGAGAACCTAAAGGGGGTGCATGAAGACTCTCTCTTCCCTCAGAACTTACCGGTACTCATTATAAAGTTTACACTCACATAAAATATAACAAAGAAATACTGGGTAGTGTTACCTGGGAACAGAATATTCAGATAATCTTTACTATATGGTATAGATGTATCCCTTATAAAGTTAACAGCAACACCATATTTGTCAACACCACCACATTTTTTATTAAGTCCAAATCTCCAATATATATATGTATTTTTACTAAATCAGCAACGTATTTACACAATTCTGTCTGAAGGGGGTTAAAATGGAAGTCTCCTAGTGTATGCTTGATAGACGTTTCCATTAAAGCAGGGGTGGGCAAAATGCGGCCCGCTACAGGTTTTTTTGTGGCCCGCCAAGACATCAGATTTTTATGATACAATTTATATCTTTTCTGAAATGCAAAGTTAACTAATAAATGCAATCATTTTAAAAGGTGTGGCCCTTCGCTAACCTTTGTTTCCACAAAGCAGCCCCCGAGCCAAAACAATTGCCCAACCCTGCATTAAAGTATAAGGAAACAATAGCAAGAATAACCAGGTCAATACAGCAAAACATCATTACAGAATTTTCCATCTCTGCTCTCAAACCTTCTTTCCCATTAATAACACTAAATTTAAAAGCAACAACAACTGAACAGGTAAAAAATACAGTAGGTCAGGGAATTCACATGATGCCATGTCTTCTCTGAGCAGCCCTAGGAGCAGCATATAAAAGCAACCTTCACTGTTAACAGAGAGGCTCAAGCAGCAACTCCATCCTTGACCCTGCTAAAATAAGCAAGTATCTTTTCGAAAAAAACAAAAATCACATTGGTATAGCATAATCTCCCACCCACAAAATTTCTGCCCCTTTCTTCTTATGAACTTATACCAGTGGTGAGTAAATATCCACCACCCTTCTGGGGTCTGTGGCAAGGACCTACCTGCAAGTTTTATTTAGTCCCACCAGTCAATATTTTAACTGATCATTTCCATAGTTTAAATTCCAAAGCATACTGACAAACTGAAGCAGACCTGTAGTATAAATTGAGCACTGAACATAATTGCTGAAGGGACAGAGTAGAGAAGTGATTAAGGAAGGTGACTAGTCGGTAAAAACACTTTAATTCGTTTTGAAATCAATGTTCACATTTTTCCTTATGTGATTTGAAAGGGGTGGGAATGGTCAAGTTCTAGAACTCTTGAAACCTGAGTAAGGAAATCCTCTCTAGAACTTACCAAGTAGTCCTTACTCTCTTTTACTCCTGAGTCCTTTTTCTTTCACTTGAACTAAGAATGTATTATTTTTTAAAGAACTGGCTTCACCCATAAAACATTTTGGAGGGAAATGTAGTATTATTATATACACCAACCAACGGAAATCTTTATACTTCTTCTGAGAAGATTTCACCAACATATAATAGTTGCTGCTAACATGTACCGGTATTTCTTAATACACAAATAATCCAAATCACCAGAGCCAACCAAGACAGAGTAGAAAGAGATATAACAGACACATTATTGCACAGATAAATAAATACTCAGATAACTACAAATATAGCCAAATAATTTTTACAATTGAAGAAATCTAAGTTAAATTATGTTCTGTAAAGTAGCAAACCAATGTTAGTAGTGAGTTGTCAGTAACTGAGTATAATTTAAACAAAAACGGGGCAGGTCTTTCTCAAAAGGAGCTTTTTTATCAAAGTTAATTTCATTTGATAACATTTTGCATTGTGACATTAAATTTCTACAAAATTCTTCAAGCTTATATTTAACATCTCAACTCACCACAACTCTACAGCAATTTAAGTCTACAGTGAACAATGGTTTCCAAGAATAAAGTGAAGCTTATTTATCTGGCAGTTATGTCACACATACCCAAATGTTTGAGCAAAATAAAAACCTTTTTATATATAGCTGAGTACCAAAACACTGTCCAAATTCTTGTGTGGTAAACTATTGTGCCAGAGTAAATTACTTGTATTGGTCAAAACAAACAGCCTTACATAGTACAAGTATTTTTTTAAAGTTTCTTCCATTGTTTTAGAATTTGACAAATAAAACACCTGTAGCAAATAAATCATTTTCTAAAGGCAGAATAGGCATAATAATATCATATATAAATAAAGCCCAAGGGGCTCTATTTCAATTAAATAAATAAATAAACAAACACACACAACAAACAGGGATATAACAGGTGGCAAAAACTCATCACCCACCTAATAAACTTCACTCCTTTATGATAATATTTACTTTTATATTAAACTTCTAGGGTAAGTACTAAGGATTTCACGTTTCCCTTTTGTCCCAAATAGCATTTAAAAGGACAAACAGCACAAATGTAGAGGATATTAATAACAAAGCTATTAAACTCACCCCAAGCTATGATGTTCATTTACAGGTTCAAACTCAAAATTTTTGGTCACAACTTATAACCAATGACTATACTACCTAGTTTTAATGGTTTCAAAAACTTAATAGTGAAATCTGTTATCATCACCTTCCTCCTCTCTTGCCCATATCTTACCTTATGCTATGACTCTGCAAAAACCAATTATTATTTATTCAGGGTCTACTGTATAAAAGTGTTATTTATTGCCCTTTGGTTCACTTTTACTTTCTCTTTTGCACTAAACAAAAGAAAAAAATTATCACACCTTTTCAAAAAGTACTGACAATTTTAATAGAGATGTGAATAAAGACATTACCGGTAAGTAAGAACAGTAAGAAAGAGCCTAAGGCATAAAAAGGCTTAAAAAAATTATACTGATAAACTTATAAAAATCATAACACTGTATAGAAGACAGACATCTTTAATTTCTAACATGACAACAATGAGATACAAGTCACATACGAAGTTATTACTGAAAAAATAAAAACAAGTATTACTATTGAAACTCTCTACATAAGTAAAATATCAGACAAAATGACTAATTTTCAGTTAAGTCACTATGTAACCATATAACATTTAACTTTATTTAAATGTAGAAGTACCTACCAACAAGATTCCTAGGAACTTGAATAAAATCCTCCACAAATTCCAAGAAACTTCTAGCCTTTTTTACAGCATCAGCACTCTGTGGGAAGAATGAGGGGAGCAACCTGAAATAAACGCTAAATAAATCTCACATTAAAAAAAACAAAAAACATTAAAAAATGAGAAAAATGTTTTATTATGCTCTAGCACAGATTCTGCTCAGTCCACAAGAGTGATATTAAAAGACAAGTAATTCATAAAATACTTAAAATAAAAAAATCATTACAATGCTAGGAAAAACTACTATTAAAACCAAAACGTATTAGACACCTCCAAGATTCCTTTCAAGCTCCTGAGAATATTAAGGGAATGTAACCTACTTATGTTATCCAAATTTTAATCCGATGCTAAATACATTTGGTTCATTCCACCATGCTGAATTTCTCTAGGCAAATGGTAAAAACAAGCTATTCATATTGTCTATAGTCCAGGGGTCTCCAAACTTTTCAGCCTGCGGGCCACATTAACTATCAAACAGCAGTTTGGGGGTCGACTACACACTCGAGGTCCAAATAAAAAAGAATCAAAACATAGATGTTGTTTTTAATTATTTATTATTATTTTATTCAGATAAAAAGGTCTCCACGGACCAGATGAGAGGGATGCGGCCCGGGGCCATAGATTGGAGACCCCTCGTCTATACTGTCTGCACTGTTTTTTTCCATTCCCAACGTAAGAAAATGATTCTAAAACCTGTTTTCAGAGATGCATTAGAAAAAATGTTCCTACTGATAAGATTAAAATCCGTCATTTCTAATGGGTATAAGTTTCAAGACAAATATGGAGGGGAGGGTCTCTAAAGGAAATTCAGTTTTCAGTAACAGTTAATTTCTACTTTTAATGTTTGTTCTTTAATTAACTACCCACAGATCAAATGTAGTATGTGCTCATATCACACTATATACAAAAATATTTAAAAATTTATTTAATTCTTATAAATAATAAGCACTATTATTTCTTATTTTACAGTGAGGAAAACTATGCAGGAAGCTTAGTAACTTTCTCCAAGCCCACTTAAAGTGGTGGGCACTTAATTCCAATCCAGGCAGTATGGTTCCAAAGCTGAAATTTCATCCTAACTAAGTATTTTTTTATACTGTCCACTTCTAAAACTTTCAGAAATAAAAAACAGATCTCTAGTCAGATTTACTTTGACTCAAGCTTTTCATAAGAGCTAAAGTTTGAATTACTTATTTTTCAGATTATTTTCCTATCCACACAAATTTCACAATGAGTAATTGACAAATATTATCTAAATTCAAGTTGTACCAAAGCTGTTCTATTATATGCTATTTAGAACTGCCAGTGCCTGATACATTGTAATCATGCAAAAAATACCGGTATTTGAATTGTAATGCACATTAACTGAGTTAAATTCAGAAGCCACTGGTGAAATAACTTCTGAAAAGACTACACATTAAATATTCAGTTTATCTTTCATTGCACCACATAATACAGAATCATTGTCAATCCACATGCATAGTAATTAATTACTAGGCTGGCTGATTTTACAGGAGTGTCCAACCTTTTGGCTTCCCTGGGCCACTATGGAAGAACTGTCTTGGCCATACATAAAATACAGTAATGATAAAGCTGATGAGCTATCTGTAATGTTTTAAGAAACTTTACAAATTTGTGTTGGGCCATATTCGAAACAGTCCTGGGCTGCATGTTGGACACACTTGTTTTAAAGTGTTTCGCTGGGAAATTTAAATTCCAAAATATTAATGTTATAACAAAGTAACCTAATTACGCGGGGGACAGAAAATAGCTTACCTCTCCATAGATTCTAAATGTTCCAGTATCTTCATCTAGCTCAATAGCTGTAACTCCAGGAACCTTCCTAGCTTGCTGTATGTTACTACCATGTGTTCCTATTGCCAGGCCCATCAAATCTTCTCTCACAATAAATTCCTCATGAAAAGCTGCCGCAAGTTGTTTTGTGCACTAGTAAAAGAAGTAAATTAGAATTATAAAAATCAAAACAAAAATGGTTTTTCATATACCCAAATTCATAGCATTATTCACAATAGTCAGGAAGTAGAAGAAACCCAAATATCCAGACTGATGAATAAACAAAATGTGATATATGCATGCAATGCAAAATTATTCAGCCTTACATAAAAGAAAATTTCTAACATGTTACTACATGGATAAACACTGAAAACATCATGCTTAGTAAAATGAGACTAATACTGTATGATTCCACTTATATGTGGTATTTAGAGTTGTCAAATTTATTAAAAACAGGACATAAAATAGTGGCAGCCTAGGACTGGGGGCAAAGGGGAAAGGGAAGTTGTCATTTAATGGGTATAGTTTCAGTTTGCAAGATAAAAAAGTTGTAGAGACTGGTTAAAAATGTATATAACACTAATGCTACTGAACTGCACACTTAAAAATGACTAAGATGGCGAATTTTTATTTTACAATTTAAAAAAAAAGAAAAAAGGAATGCGTAAAGGAAAACTCACTTGGGCCCATATATAAGTTAAGGAAGGAAATGGTTTGATGAATCTATTTTAGTCATGGTCACAGAAAACTGGAATTCTAAAACAATTTCCTAGAATTACTGATACAGACAGTTCTCTAACTCAGATGACTTATGTGTCAAAATTTATTTGCATATCCCTTGTTCAGAACTTTAATAACAGCACTGGCAAAGCTGGCCTAAGTAAGAATATCTCAATTTGTCTAAGACAGTGTGTGTGTATGTGCATATGTGTTTGAGGGAGGGTGGGGGGGGGACAAATCTCTTAAAAATGGCAGTGACAAATAGGAAAAAACAGGAGTATCTCAGGACGATAGAAAAGCAATGTTAGGCTCTTTCTAAAATATGCTATGTGTTATACTCTTCATTTACACAAAAGTTGTAATAATCTAGTTACTAATGTGAATGTGTTGTGACCAATAGGTGACTAGTAAAAAAACAAAAAACAGGTTAAGGACAGAGTAAAAAACCAGCAATACAGTTCTAGTGGATAACCCTAGTGAGTTTCTAAGCTCTTTGGCACCTGTCATCTTTAAATCATAACAAACAATTCAACAAGAATTTAGAAAATGAAAGCTAACCAATTCTTCTAACACAATGACACCACAAACCAAAACAGGTCCCAACTTGCTTTACCAAACAGTCAAGTAGTTTGAGCCAGGGAACTTGAGACACATAAAAAACCTTTAATGAGTAAACCCACTTACTTCTAAATGCTTAGTGGCCTCCTCATTTCTGGACATAAGCATCAACTTCGTACGAATACTTCGCAAATGCATGTCACTTAAAATATTTACTCTCTTCACAGTTGCTTCACTGGCAGACTATAAACAAATTAAGTTAAGCACTCAAAAACAATTATCTTTTGGGAATGACGGGATGACTCAGTGGGTTGAGCACTCGCTTTGCAGCCCCAAGGTCTGGTGATTGAGTCCAGATCCCAGCCTGTGTAGACCCATATGCTGAACTGTGGTGTGCTTCCCAGGTGGGGGGGCCTCCAGTTCAGTTCCTGCTGGGGCAAGTTTCCACGTAGAAGGCCCCATTTGGCCCCCAGCTCACAGAGTGTGCCTCCCATGCAGGGAGGTTCCCATCCCTGTTCCCACCCTGCGTGGCTCTGCACCCACCTGTGTGGAATGAAACTATGTCGAAAACTAATTACACACAACTGTGGAGACTGTTCTGGGCCCTCCCCCTTCTCTCTCTCTCTCTCTCTCTCTGTCAAAAACAGTAAAATAAATCTTTAAAAAAGAACACAATCATTTTCCAAGATAATGCAAATGCAACCTTCATAATAAAACCTTCCATGAATTCTCACTGAATACACATCTATCCTCACCTAACACACCTCTTACCACAAGTAATCTTTCCTATCCTTTCTGAATTCCCCTTTCATTTAACCCTGCCATTCACATTATGTTGGGGGGGGGGGGGCCCACAACCTATGCATTAAAATTTCTTACAATGTTAAGAATGTCAGATTTTTCCTTACTTCAGAAGAAATAAAACATTAATATTTCATTACTACAAAATATTTTCTTCCCATACTGTATTATTAATAAAGTCACTATACACCAAGTTAGCTTTTACTGTTTTAACTATATAATTATAAAATCTGTGCAATATCCATTAGCTACCTTGAAATATGAAGTTACCTTACCAGTATCATTAGCTGTGTGGTTTCTGGATGGTAAAAAATTCTGCATGCTCCTACTGCTTTCTTAAAATCTTTATGTGCATTTTCATTAGCACACCTAGGGAGAAATTAATTTATGTGTTAAGACCTAAGTACAGATTAAATTAAAAGGAAATTATAACGCAAATTCAGTATTTCACTTTGACACCACCCATTAAAACTTTTGTTTTCTATCAGAAGTTTCTTATTAGGTGTTTGGGGACAAAAGATTTTTGTAGCACTGAAAAGTTCTCTTCATTCACAAAGCAATTCAATAGTAAACAAAATTACTCACGCCTCTCTCAAATCTTCAGGAACATCCACTGTGCATTTAAAGAAGGTATTTTTTTTGACAGTTTTATTTTGATTGACAGGCCGAAGTCGTTCAAATGTGACTATTTCATTGTAAGTGGCATCACAAGCAGCATATTCAATGACATAAAACTAAAAGACATCAGAATACTTTAAAAATCCCATCTGAACAAAAATAATGAACATTAAATGAAGTTTTAATTACCTTACAAGGCTTTAAACAGCAGACCCTCCCCTTTGTGGCACAAATACTAAGCACAGCTTAGTTACATCAATCTGATTTGCCTTCAGGGGTCTCCAAACTACAGCCCACAGGCCGGAGGCCCTCTCATCCGGCCCGTGGAGACCTTTTTATCTGAATAAAATAATATTAAATAAATAATTAAAAACAACATCTATGTTTTGATTCTTTTTTATTTGGACCTCGAGTGTGCAGTCGGCCCCCAAACAGCTGTTTGATAGTTAATGCGGCCCGGGCTGAAAAGTTTGGAGACCCCTGGAGATTATCAGGTTCTTATAAGCATGAACCTTTGGTGGTCCTCACATGCTCAAGGAATACCTCTGGAGAGCAGCTTTGGTGTTTGCAAATCACAGCACAAATGGAAATGTTCTGATGAATTTTGAAATGTGTGATCAACTTTTAGAAACAAAACAGAGTGACATGTACAGAAACCAAGAGTTAAGGTTATTTTCTTGGAAACTAGTCACAATCCAAGTGTTAGCATCACTTACTTCTCCTTTCATCATTCGAACTTTAGCCAACCACCATCCACAAGGTTCTTGGTCATTTGCTCTTGAATACACCTAAGGAGGAAAAAGAAAAGCCCTCATCCATTTATTCCAAAAGAATTCAACACTGTCAATAATAACTTATTATAAATATAGAGTCCAATTAAACTCAAGAATAAAAATTGTTATTGTATTGTAGTTGTGTTAAACATAGCTCAATAAGAGTTACGTATGCTTATCAAATATATGGTGATCAAATATATGGTGACGGAAGAATGGACTCTAGGTGAAGAGCACACAATGCAACATGGACAATGAATTGTATAATTACATATACACCTGGAACCTCTGTAATTTTTACCAACTACTGTCAACCTAATAAGTTTGACAACAACAAAAAAAATGAGTTATATATGTTTAAACTGTACTACTGAAAAATAAAACAACCACTTTTGGGCAAACTGGCTCCTTGAATATCAAAATCAAATTCAAATTCTTGATGTTTTACTAAACATAAAATTATTTCAAAGAAATACTTCTTGGGAATGCCAAAATAGCTCAGGGGCTTAGTGCTTGCTTGCAATCACGAGGTCCAGGGTTCATTTCCCAGCCCCAGCCAGTGTAAACTGTGTAAACTGTGACACAACTGGTTAAACCACAGAGGTGGCTCAGGGGAGAAGGTTCTCACCTCCCATGCAGGAAGCCCCTGGTTCTGTTCCCGCCCCGTGCAGCCCCACATTCACCTACAGTACATGTATGGAATGAAACCATGTCACAACTAATGTTGTACAACTATGGAGACTGCTATGGCCCTCACTCCCCGCTTCTCCCTCTCCTCTCCTGTCCCCCTCTCCTTTCCTGTACTCTCTCTCACCTTGTCTCAAATAATAAAATCTTTTTTTAAAATGCTTCTTACAAAGCAGTTTTACAAACTGTAAAAACACAGGTCTTTCAGTTTATTAACTTTGTTCATTTCAAGCACTGTGCTATGATGATTCAAGTATCAAAAAGACAAACAGAACATACTAGGGATGCATTTTAAATTTATTTATAAGATGCTGAAATGAATTGTTTTCAGAAAGTGATAAACCCAATTTTAAAATTCCTTCGAGAATATGACTTTTAGATCCCCTGCTGAGGAACCTAGATCAAATGCATTATATGTTTAGCTGAACAAAAAATTACCTAATAGCCCATCTAGCAGAGTACATACTTATAAAACCTTCTACATAAAAAAACTGCATATCTTATATGCTCTCTATCTTTAATTATCAGAAATTTTTTAACATGATACATTAGGATAGTTTCCATTAGGAATTATTTCTTATGATAAAGCAGCTTTTTCGATAGATTTTAAATACATGGAAACCTGGGGTGATGGTCTGAGAAGAGATGACTAAGAAATACCTCATAAAAACCTGGGTTTTACAAACCAAGACTGCCCCTACAGAGGTGGCCAGAGAAATCTACCAATACACATTAACTGCCATCTGTGAGATAAATGCAAACTATTACTACTATTGAAAGGTAAATAGTTTGGGAAAGCCTGAAGCTTATCAAGATGATCTGAGAATGAAGGGCTGATAACTTTAACAAATGGGTTTCATTAAGTCTTAAAAACTTATGAAATTCAAATATAAAGATGTATAACCCTAGCATATGACAATCTACCATAAGAGATGGAAGAAAAGGCATAGGTCACAAGAATGAAAATTTACCAATTCTTATTTCAACCAGAAAACTTCACAATTCAAAAATAATTTTTTTTTATCAAATATGTTAAACCCAAGAAGAAAACCTTGTAAAATTATATATTGCCTTGAGATGGCAGGTTTCCTATGTAATGTGTGCTTAACAAGGTAATCATCTATGAGACACAAGAACACCTCATGTGAAATCACCAGGGAAAAAAGTTTTCTATAACCTTTCTAATACCCCAGAACATCATATTACATAACCAGCTCAAGAGATCTAAAGAACTCTTCATTTTCCCATGATCTCCAACTTCTTAAGCTGAGTATTCTTTTCTTAGCAACCACTAGTTAGTAAAATCAATCACTAAGCAATTACTCACTGAAAAAAATAATTACATTAAATGTTATAAACATGTCAAAATATATACCACTTTTAAAAGTGAAATAAAATGTCACCAATTAGGTTTAAAAATAGATCTTTGGACTTTAGACCTTTCAAAACCAACTTTCTATTATAAATCAGACAGTGTTTTTTTGAGGCCATTACTAGACCCTGGCATTAATTTACAAGGGCTATTTGGGAAAAAAATCCAGCCATTGTCAGTATAACAAGAACAGTTACATGGCTTTTCCAAAAGCCTTCGTATGTTCTGTAACTTTATATAAGTCTCATAAATTGGCTGAAAAGGCAAGCCTCAAGTAGCCAAACATATTTTTAAAGTAATAAAATTTCAGAGTGAAACATACAAAATGATCAATAACTGATCATTTCTGTACTGTAAGAATAGAAAGTTCACATGGCTGAACACTAAATAAATGCCTGAAGAGCGCGATGAAGTTCCTGCCTCCCGGATCATTTCTGTTCTAAATTTACTAATAGAAAAACCAAAGTCACCTTTCCCTTCTTCAAAAAGGAGGGATTCCCAGAGGCGCAAAAAAACAAGAAAACCCCAAGAGCTGTGAGTATAGCACAAAACTGACAACACCCTGTAAATACAGCATGAAATATTAAAGAATAACATTTAGGACGAAAACTGAAACTGGTTAACAGTTTCCCAACCTTCAGGCTATCTGAAGTTGAAATGGTTAATAAAGTATTCAGAGTTTAGAAGAAAACCTCAAGAAATGTTAAAGAAGATAATCTGTCTAAAAAGCCAGTTAATTATATGTTACATACAAGTACGTTAGTGCTATACAAGTATCAGATGTTATTAATGCTATTATGTAGTATTTGACTAGAAAAAAGATAACAGTGATCGATGACTTAAAATTTTAAAATATACTATGCAATATATTAGAGGAAACTATCAAGTTAGATTAAAAACTTAAATACCCCTTTAAAAAGTCTGCAGAAATATTAAAATGCGTATCTTGAAGGCAACATTGAAAAAATATGACCAATCCAAATAAGTAAAAATATTAACTTCTTAATGGCAAAAGTGACCAGTGTTTGTTTTAATTGCCTGGGAGAAAACACAATATACAACAGATAAAAGCTTATATATATAATGCTAACACTTCCTAGAACTGACAATGAATAAACAGCCAGTTCATAGAACAGAAGGCTAACAGCCAATAAACGAATTTAAAAGACGCTCTGTATCACACTAGATAAAAGAAATCAAGATTCCAAGGACATCAGCTTCCATTAGGTTTATAAAATTTTACAGATTAATAATAATCTAGTTAATCAATGAGGAAAAAATACCTCAAGTTTTAGCAAAATTACGTAGTAATTGAAACATCCGTTTTAGAGGACAAAACAGTGTATTTTGGTATATCAAAATTTTACACATGCATGCCATGCGATCCACTTAGAACTATATCATCAGAAGATGATTTATATAAAAGGACATTGATTAATTCTGGGTTTCTTTGGTAGTGGCAAAAAAAAATCTGTCAATAATTTCATTATCTTCTAATTATGATACATTTGTACTAAGGAGTATTATTGGTTGGTTAGCGAAAACAAGATAATCTGTATATTCAGACATGAAAATGTCTATGATGTGCTATAATTAGCTGAAAACAAAAATCACAAAGAGGATAGGTTCAATTTTTACTTTATATAATTCTGTATCATTGCTTTTTTTACATTAAACTTTATTACTTTGAATTTAAAGAGGAGGCTTTTAAGAAGTTATTTGGTTTGAAATATAAAGCCTAACAACCGTAATTCCTAAACATTTCAGCTCATATGAATAGATTCTTAACTACTGGTGACCAAAAAAACAAATAAATCCATGAATAAGATTAATTTTCAGCTCTATCCCTACATGAATTTTCAAAGTAAAAAAAACAATAAGATCCTAATTTCAGATGACTCACAATTGTAAGGAGCAAATTTCACCAAGGCTGAGCCATAAAACACCAAGTACTCTGTAAAATACTCTGTAATCTTCAATTTCCAAATGGGTCCCAAAGATGGTCCAGGAATTGAATAAGACTTTCCTTGACTGAGATCATCGGAGAAAGCACATTGTATCAACACCCTCAGCACTCCAAGTTTTTCCTTTAATTTGAGCCTTTATACTACCAATAATTATGTGAACCACAATTTTAAAAAATATAAAAAGCACTACTCTCAGAATAATTTCTAATTCTTGAACATTTCCAAAGTTATTCCTTGCTGACCTGAGTCATCACCAGAAGTTTATAAAAACAAACTTCTAAACCAGAAATAAATTTTGAAAATTGCAAACAAATTCTTTTATCCATCCTCAAAGAAAAGATGTTGATTAGAAAAGGATCTAATACTGAGAAAAATATTTCCACCAGCATCAAAAGTCCAAGTGAACACAGAACAGTAGTAATCAGCAGCAGCACTGCTACAATTTGTAGCAACCACCAAGTACCCCTAACTTCACACTTATTTTCAACAGTCATTTTGCCACTTAGTTTCCCCCATGTATTCATTCCCATACCAACCTGAGACATTTCCCTTAAAGACACAAATACACACCACACTGAGACTACACTCACAGGTCTCCTTACACTTTTGGTCAACCAAACTATGACAGAAAAAGGTTTGAGAAGAGTGAAGGTTGTAAAATTAGGAAGTGGGCTCATTGTAGCTAACACAATTAAGTTTAATATGCTCTAATTTAGCAAAAACAAAAGACTGCTCAGTAAACTTAGAGCAAGTAATTAATTAAAATATAGATAGAATTTTAAGACAGAAATGAGTTCAGGTTATCAGGGGTTAAAACACTACAGTTCTTTGGTTTTCTCACCTAATAGCTACAATTAATGTGAACTTCAAGAAAATTTGCCATTAAAAAAAATTATGAATAAAAGTAGCAGGTTAACTAAAGGAGTTCACTTATGAAGTGCTCAGAACAGTGTCTGTCAGTGTTTAGGTGTTTATAAACACCCTCATATAGCTATTTCATCAGTAAAGGTTCTCCCCTACATCCCACCCTACCCTACCCTATATAAACTAGGTACAAATGAAATTTGAAAATGAGTCTCCTTCAATACTTACTGTCAAGCCAATACCTGTGAAAACTATATTCAGCATATTTATGCACCTCAGAGGAGTTATATCAATTTCTTAAAAGTTAAATTTTCTATCTCCCAACAAAATCACAGCACCTCTATTTAATAATTATTTTTGTTTCTTTTTACAGAACAGCAAGCATATTAATCAATAACATACCAAAGTCAGACACTCAAAATCTAAGTGTAAAAAAACGGCACGATACAGTACAGTATGACCACATTTTTAATTTTAAAAAGAGGAGGATAGAGAGCAAGCCTAGGAGTGATATGTAACCCATGAACAGTGATTTTTATATCTGGGAAGTGATTTCCCCCCCCTTTTTTGTTTCTCTGTACCTTAAAATATTTCCAGATGTTTCTAAAATATTCAACAGACAGTATACTAATCACAATATTAATTCTGGGCCAAATTCTGTGCAAAGCAACTCAAGCGCACTTTTATCCTTAACTCTCATATTTCATTATTTTCATTTTAGTGCTAAAGAAACTTGACTAGCCAAAGCTAAAAGTGGTAAGCTGAGATATGAATTCCAGTTCTGACTCCAAAACTCAAGCACTGCTTTATTACACAGCCATTACCAACAGAGAGAAAAGGAACTAAGATTTATTCTCCATCAGCTAAATAGATTTCCCTACATTAAAAAAAAAAACACACCCACGAAAACAAACTTACATATACATACCTCTACTTCATCTCCTTCACTAATTTCTTTTTTTATATCAGGTGGTGGTGGTAATCTAACTTCATTAAATGGAACCTGACGTTCTGGTTGCCAACTGAAGAATGAGAAAAGAAATGAACAATTTTATAATATGTTATTTTAATAGCCCCTAATATGGAAACTATATTATACGTACTGCTGTATATTTTTCAAATGAATAATTTTTCCCTAAAGAAAAACAATTTTCATATTATGTATTTGTCTAAGTAATTAGTTTGCTGAGGCAGAACAGATTTTGCACAATTCTTAATAAAGTTTATAAACAATTAACATTATTAAAAATAATTACATGTTACCTGCCAAATTACTTATCCTAAGGAACAGTACAACACCCTACAAATGAAACAGGCTATATTTATAGTTAATGACTTAAGATTTGAAATATCTATCTACACTGCTGCCAAATTAACAGCAACAGGATGAACTTATTTCAAACATGTTTACAACTATGTGACCAGTTAAAGGAACATAATTTCAGATTATAAAACAATATAAACTGCTTAATTCCTTCTCAGTGTACATGTTCACAGAAATACAGAAAATTACTCAATTATTCTGAATAGCTGAATTACAAAAGATTTACTTTTCTCAGACAAAATTTATCTTTTCTACAATGAACATATATATGTGATTAAAATCTAGAAAAAATTACTTTAAATCTTTGAGGCAAATATGTATCAAAACTACTAATTTAGCTATTGTTTAACTGATCTTTTTTGTGTTGTATTTTATAAGATGAGCTGGTAAGTAACTCCAAAGTCTAATAAGTCATTCATATATGAAGAGGTATACCAGTACATAAAATGTTGCTATAGTTTCTATCTGCCGGTGAGGTGGTAAAACAGCAAGAGACAAGTAAAAGATTTTTAAGTGCTTTCTTTTTACCATTACCATCTAAATGGCAGATACTTAGAGACAGAAATTATCACACTTGTCTCTACATAAGACAGCTCTTGGGCAGATATACTTTCAAGCAGTTCCTGAAGCTGTTTAAGTGAAAGTTGAACAATTCTTTTCTGATGTTCAGTTATAAAGCATTCCTTTATGACACTTCTTAATTCAAGCCCAGGATACTGTCTTTCACATTTTTAGAACATATCCTAGCCCATGGGTGACGAACCTTTTGGCGATTGAGTGCCAAAGTTTATGAAATAAGAGTATACTCGCTCGACTCGTGTGCCAACCCATCGAGTGAGATAGAGGTACCGATTATTTTTATGTCTATAAGAGCATAAATAGTAATTTTTTAAATGGTATTCACAGCTCCGCGTGCTGAAATAATTGCTCTGCATGCCACTTTCGGCACGTGTGCCATAGTTTCGCCACCCCGGTCCTAGCCCTTACAATATCTATAAAATTGGTATTATGGCTTACTAATATCAAGCAATTAAAAGTGGCCTAATACTTATTCTGACTACCAGTAACCATGTAGAAGGCCTGCTACATCATTTCAACATTTTGCATTTTTAAGAATTAAGCATATCATAACACAATTTGCACCATTTACTCTGCAACTACTTACGGATTCATATTCTTGTGTTTTGGCAAAGGAAAGGGTCATGAAAAAGGTGACAAGTGTGGGTAGAAAAACAGGAGTTATCAAAACTAGAATTATTTGAACACATAAGATGGTCAAACCACCAACAACTCAAAAGCATAATTTTCCCAATGCTAATAAAAACACCGAAAAGCAAAGTCTAGGACTACCCCTCTTTGAAATTAAGATTTCTATCAATAAAAAATAACTTACTTGTGGGAAGCCGGGATGGCTCACCGCATTAAGTGCTCACTTTGCAGCCCAGGGGACTGAGGACTGAATCCCGGCCCGTATGAACACATATGCTGAACTGGGGTGTGCCCCCCCAGTTCAGCTCTCACCGGGGTGTGCCTCCCATGCAGGAGGCCCTCAACCGGTTGCCGCCCTACACAGCCCTCACCCACCTGTGTGGAATGAAACCATGTCGAAAACTAATGATGTACAACTATGGAGACTGCTCTGGACCCTCCTCCCCTTCTCTCTCTGTCAAAAACAGTAAAATAAATATTAAAAAAAAACAACTTACTTATTCTCAAAAACAACTGTGAGGGAGTCTTCATGAACATCTTTGATAAAGCCCTGGAAAAAACAAGAACACAATTAAAAGCATATCAATATCCAATTAACCCATTACCCATTTAGAAAAAGAGTGCAGCTCAGTTCATTTAATTGTACATAAACACGCTTTGAGGTTGACACAAATCTGACTGGTTTTCAGTGTAACAATAAAATATAAAAACTGTTCTTGGAGTTATTTCTAGTCACAACTTGTCTCTAATCCTAATGTAACAAAAATGTGCATGATGATTAGTATTTATTCGTGTGGTAACCTGTGAGTTATCTCAGGGTAAACACTGCAGCCACAAGTGCTGTAAGCAAGCATTCATTCTCAGGGGAAATGGGAAATGGGTTAAACATTGTTAACTGTAAAAGGTGATATTTAAATTTCAAAGCCAATGAAAGCACATAAAACTTAGAACTAAGTAAATCTGGGTTTGATTTGCATCCCCATCATCTGTAAATTGTATGACCTTGGAAGTTACTTTACTTAACCTCTTTGAACCTCAGTTTCACACACCTACCTCAGAATTAGGAAAAAGAAATACACATGCTTGAAACATAGCCATTAGTCAAGTGGGTGAGGCAGTACGTAATACTGTGACTTACTATGACTAACAGTTCAGGCTCTATGGTTAAGCTGCCAGGATTCATATTCCAGGCTCTATCACTTACACATTCTTGAATAGTTTTAAGAACCTAACGGTTCATTACAGTATCATACCTTATGGAATTATGAGAATTAAGTAACTCATGTTTACCACAGTACCTGGCATGGAGAACAAACTCAAATTCATTACAATTAGTTATAAATGTTAAATTCTAGCCCATCTTTAATACATTTTGAACAGTAACATTGCCATTAACTTAACTTTGTTTTTCCTACTTCTCTCCCTCCTTTGCTTTAAAAAAAAAAGGCTATATGGAGTGCATTGCCTCAAAACCATTTTGGAACAAATAGAAATTCTCAATAAAAATCAGTAGTCATTTTCTAGTCTTGAAATTCATTTTGAAACTAGTCTTTTTCCTTTGTTTTCATTTGAGTAATACAGCTGAAAGATACTGTAAGATAAAACATATCCAAGAAAGAACAAAGAACCTGGGTGCAGAACAAAACCACTATGTAACCTTGGGCAAACAGTCCATACATAGCACTTGTAGGATTAAAATCAACATTAAATGACACTTTATACTTCTGTCAACCAGAACAGCGAAGTTCTCAACCTTAGTCAAATGATTATAGACATACTCTGAAACACTACATACCGTATTTTTCGCTCCATAAGACACACCTGACCTGCCTGGACCCGCTCTCCTTCCATGCCGTCTCTGCTTTCTGATCTGGCTGCAGGCTTCCCCAAGGCATCATTAAGGTCCCCAACGTGCACTCTTCTTTGCAGTATTCGCTCCATAAGACGCACACACTTTTCCCTCCCCGGGGGTGGGGGGGTGCGTCTTATGGACCGAAAAATATGGTACTTTGTAAATACTTTTCTAATATATCTTTATCATTCTTGACTCCATAATGTGCACTAAAAACTAGCTAAATAAGCACACACACTTGCAATATCTAAAACATGGCAAACAAAATGACATCTAGTTCATCTGATCATCTACCTCCCACAAGTCCATTAAATAATACTAAAGAGATGTTAAAACATAAACCCACAAGAAAAAAAAGGAAGAGAATAATTGTAAAAAATCTTGGAAAATTTACAAAACAGATGGAAGAGTAAGTTAAAAAAACAAAAAACAAAAAAGGAAAACCCAAAGCAAAAGCTACTAACTATTCCACAGACATTATTCTAAGCAAATTAGCAAACTGAAAACTATGAAACAAAACTGGCATTAGAAAAACCTTAACCCTTTTTAGCGCGACGGGCCAATATATTGGCTTTTGCATCTCGGGCAAAAAGTGCGGCGGGCCAATATATCAGCTCATACGTTGACCATTAAATTACCCTTCGAATTTCTCGCTAGTACCACTGGCAGAAGGTAGCACTAAGAGGGTTAAAGCAAGAGGATCAGCACTATCCCAGAAAATCGCTGAAATATGGAGGAGAGGATAAGAGATGGTGCTGAGAATAAAATCATTGTTTTCTTTAAGAAATTTCCATGCAAATATCCTCACATGAGGTCTAAAATTCAGGATCCAGCAGGTCCTTAAAAAAATGTTGTTTCGCTGCAACACTCCCTGATTTGGGGGGGGGGGGGGGGCAGCAATTCTCATCAAGGGCAACTCTTACATGGAGTTTGTGCATTCTCTCCATGTATGCATGGGGTTCCTTCCACATCCCAAAGATGTACACATGAGGTAAATTAGCATATCTAAATTGTACCACTCTGGGTAAATGTGGGTGTGTGTGGGTGTGCCCTGTGACAGGTCATCCTGTTTAGGGATGGTTTTCACCTTGCACACTGAACTGCAGGGATAGGTTTTCAGCCTTCCCTGACAATAAACCCTGAAGTGGGATGGAAAATAATTCTCTCGTTTATATCACTTGTTTTTAATCTTTCTTAAATGTATAGCCAACATTTATTTCACTGTTTTAACAGAAGTGTTTGAGGCATTGATTTAGAAGTTTGGTGACATTTTTGTGATCAGAAATAATGTATCAATTAGCCTGTGGTAAAACTGGTTTTGTTGTATGTAGGTCATTTTGCTTAGTCAAGAGTTTCGAAGAACCTATCAAATGACATTGAGGACATATAAAGGGGAACCCCCTTCAAAAAAAACCCAAAATTTTCTGAGGAAGAAGGGTGAGTCTCTTATAGTACAGGCTTCCCCCATTAGGTGAGTGTTCTAGGAACCCATCTGCATCAGTGTACCAGCTGGCATTGTGAGAGGCTGCATTCGACTTCAGTAAATTTTTGGGGGGAGACTTCCAACCTGTTTGCCAATTTCATGATGGGTGATTTACATGAATATGTGTGCATGACCACACACCTGCCCACACCTCACTGAGTGAATACTGAGCAGTTTTTAACCAAAAAACGGCATAACCCCCATGGACTTATTTACCAGATCTCACCCCAAGTGATTTTTTTTGTTTCTTTTCCTGAATGAGAAAACTCCTAAAGGAAAACGTTTTGTTGACGTGGAAGAGGTGAAACAAAAAACAGCAGAACTAAATAAACAGCATCAAAATCGATGAGCTCAAAAACTGTTCTGAGCAGTGGAAAAGTGTCTTGATAGGTGTACTGCATCAAACAAAGAGTACCTTGAAGCTGACTGAAGTTTAAACATGTAAAAATACACAATTTTTAATAAATAAATTCTGGTTTTACACGCCCCTTACCCTTCCCCACCCCCGCCCCATACTATACTTTCCTTTTAAAGTGCTATAGTAGTTCCTATCTTGCAATTCTAAAGGCCTTTTATTTCTCATTCTCCTCTGAAACCTAAAAATTAAGAGCTACCATTCTAGTTCCAGTTCCGGTTCCGATTACCTGACCATAATCTAATAATCACATCCTAGTCAGTTTCTTTAATTCTAGTAGTTCATCCACACATCCACTTTTAGCTATCACTTCTGGTCAGCACTTCCAGTTTTGTTACCAGCCCATCTACCTTTATTATGCCCTCACCTTTTCTAAGGAACATTTCAGAAACTGAATTTTCAAGTTCATGAATATTAGAGGTTATACTTTTAACTTTCACTAGCCCTTCACAATTTTCAGAGTTTGGAATGTTTCATTAGTTAATTCTTATCATTTTTGTACAATTTATATGGTGGATTATGTCCAAATCAATGAAAACTTCTACCTTCCATTTTAATAAAAACCTTTTTCCCCCCCATCTAAAAATCAGTGCTTATTCTTCTCTCTACTCCATTTCCACTTTACCTTCACATCAGCAACATCGGCTTTGTTTGGATGTACTTATTTCACAAACTTTAAGAAAAAATACAGGGGAAGCTGGGTTGGCTCAGCAGGATGAGCGCTCGCTTTGCAGCCCCGGAGACCGAGGATCGAATCCCGGCACTGGCCCAGGCAGACCCATGTGCTGAACTGGGGTGTGCCCAGTTCCTGCCCTGCACAGCCCTGCGCCCTCCTGTGGAGTGAAACTATGTGGAAGACTGATGCTGTCAACTGTGGGGACTGCTTTGAGCCCTCCACCTTCTCTCTGTCTCTCTCTCTCTGTCAAAAAACAATAAAAATAAATCTTAAGAAAAAATACAGATTATCGCTAAGATCCTGCAGGCTAAGGTTAAATGGATTCAAGATTTGACAACTGGTCCTTAAAGTTAAAAGTGCATTTGGACTGTAGTAAACAATTGGGAAACATGTTTCAATTCCCAAATCCTAGATATTAAGGAAGGCATTATACTTCTAGTGGTCATTATATCCATTTGACGCAGTACAGAGTCAATACTTTTCCAGGTATTTTTGTTCTGTCTCATGATGTCACCAGAATGATAGTGGGTCCCTTTCACTCAAGAGACCCAAAATGGCACGACAGGGTCTTTGACAAAATCTTTGAGCTAGAACACCAAATAACAATGGCCACATTTGTATGCAAATAGCATGGGGGGTGGAGGAGGCCTTATGACTTCAAGTCTCCAAACACTGTTGTCCTTGGTGTTAGCCCAACCTTTGGGGATTTTCTCCTCTTATTCACATTCATCTAGCCCAGGAAACTTATTTTTCAAAACAAAACTTTCCACATTTTTGTTTTCTTTTTACACACACAAACAAAAATATGAAAGATTCCAAAGCATCTTTATAAAATGGTCCCTTAATTTGTTCATTCACACAGTCCAAAATATATCTATAGTTGAAACTCTTAACTATAACTTGAAATAATCATCAGTCAGTAAGTAAGAAGACAGTCTAACAGACCTGCAGTGATCAAAATATCTTAGAATGTTCTCTCAAAATAACAGCATCATATAGTTAAAAATCAGGAACAAAGAAACAAAGACTCATGGACACAGTCAATAGTTTAGGTGGGTACCTGGGGGGAGGGGGGAGGGGAGAGATGGTGGGGGAGTAGGGAGGGGGAATCAAACACATGGTGATGGAAAGTGAGCTGATTTTGGGTAATGAGCACATAATGGGATGTATAGACAATGTAATGTAGCATTGTACACCTGGAAACAATGTAATTGATATCAATTAATGTCACCCCAATACATTTTTTTTTTAATCAGGAATGCCATAAATTACATGTAAATTGAGGGGAAATGAGGGGATTAAGAGAATAGCAGGAATCCCTAAGCAGTGAACAACAAAAAAATGTAGAGGACCTATGTGCAGAAATCTTTGAAGCTTGACTAATAAATAGAGTATTTAGAAAAATGTAAATCACTTCATATTCTTAAACAAGGGGTCTCGATATTGTAAAAATTCCAGTATGTCTCTAAATGGGATCCCACTAAAATACTGAGTGTATGTTGCTGTTGAGGAGAAAGGATTACTCAATAAAATTACAACAAAGTCTATCTTAAAAAAAAAGAACAAGAAAGCATTCCAAAAAAAAATTTGTAAATGGGGATAGGGGATAAATAGAATATACTATCCCTACCCAATTATTAAAGCTTATGTTAAAGCTATAATAATAAAGATTTAAAAAAAAAAAAAAAGACATTTTAAAGGAACAGACACAGAATCCAAAAAGGTCTAAGGCATTTAGAAAATTACAATAGAGGGAGATGAATGGATTATTTTTTAAATAGAATTGGGACACTTAGATAATTAATTGAGGAAATAAAAATACATTTCTGGGGAAGCCGGGATGGCTCAGTGGGTTAAGTGCTCACTTTGCAGCGCCGGGGACCGAGGATTGAATCCTGGCCCTGGCCCGAGCAGAACCATATGCTGAACTGGGAGCTCCCACAGTTCAGTTCTCTCTCTGTCTCTGTGTACCTCTCTCTCTCTCTCTCTCTCTCTCTCTCTCTCTCTCTCTCTGTCAAAAATAAATAAATAAATAAAAATATATTTAAAAATACATTTCTTCACACCCTCCCCCAAAAACTTTTTTTTAAAAAGATTCTAAGAGAATCTTAGAGAAAGCGTAAGTAAATTATTTATAACCTTGGACTAAGTAAAGAACTTGTAACCAAAAATAAAAAACTCAAAATCACAAGGAAAAAGTCTGAACTTATACCACCTAAAAGCTAAAATATAAGCAAATAATATCACATACAAAGGAAAAAAGGAAAAGGAAGGTGAAACAACACACAAAGTTCCCCATCTGTAATATTCTCAGGTGAATAAGAACAATTTGAATAAGCTGATACCAATAGGTAAGAATGGGTGTGACTTTTGTGAATGAGTAATTCACAAAAAAATAACTTGTAATTTTAATTACATAAACTCTCTTTAAAATGTGATAAATTTACTACAATTAGATCTGAACTTTGCTTTTCTTCTCCATTTTACACCTTGTAGATCCTTATCAGAATAGAAAGGTCAACTTCATTTTTTAAACATTTGAATAAGTTTGGCGGGGAAGCCGGGATGGCTCAGTGGGTTAAGTGCTCACTTAGCAGCGCTGGGGACCAGGGATCGAATCCCAGCCCCAGCCCCGGCCCGTGCGGACCCATATGCTGAACTGGGAGCTTCCCCAGTTCAGTTCTCTCTCTGTATCTCTCTCCCTGTCAAAAATAAATAAATAAATGAATAAGTTTGGCAATTTTTAGGTGGAAGCTTAACTGGCCTGTGGTAAGAACAAAGTGCATAGGATACCTGCCTAATTAAAGGATACATTTTTGAAGTTATAGAACACTAAGCTGAAAAAACAAGTTTTTTTCAACTTGATGATAGTACTGGGGAGGAGGGGAATCCTATTGGTTAAACAGAAAGAAACATGGTATGAACATATTTCAGGGTTTCAAAGACTTGAAATATATAGTAAAAAATAAAAACAGATGATTATGGGCCCTGGCTAATGACTCTGAAGACAATTTCTCTCCTAGACTATCTAGATCCTTCATAATAGAGAAAGGAAACTAAAACCATAGTATCTATTTATAATACATAGATAAGATAGCCCCAAAGTTTCACTTTCTAGGACAGCAGTGTCCAGCCTTTTGGTATCTCTGGGTCACACATAACACATGCTAACACTAAGATAAAGAGCTTTAAAAAAAAAAAAAAAGGCTGCAAAGAAAAATCTCAAGTTTTAAGAATTTGTATTAGGCCGATGGTGGGACATTATTACTGCCCTAGGAGATTAAAAACAATGGTTTACGTAAAGCCTCATCATCTGCCTAGTTATTTTCATTAAACCATTATCAATCACGTGTTCAAATGCTTTTGCTAATTTATAGGTTTAAATTAGGTAAAATCTGGCTGCAATACGAATTTGAAAAAATAAGGCACCTTTCCTAAAGTCTATTTAAGGCAATGTTCCAGAATATCAAAATCTAATTCACAACTGGAAAGGAAGCTATCTTGTTCAAAAACACAAAGTCAAGTTAAAATAAAACATCTTTAAAGTAATGATCCATTTTATCAGAGGCTTTGCTTAAGGTATGGCTTTTAAAACTAGATATGTGAAAACCTGAGAACATTCCCACTAAATTCATTTACCTTTAAAAGACAGCATTTAAATTCCCGTAAAAATGTTTGTTTTTATATATACTGCCCAGAAAAAGAGGGGATGGCTAGCAGGTCAAAAGGGACATTTGCTGAAAGATAAATAGTCCTGACATCATTACGCACTCCAAGCACATCATAGAAGGAGCGAGAAATAACTCAAATGAAGTGGGAACGAAAGTTCCCATTTGGCCAGCGGGACCCGCTCCTTGCCGGGAACAAAAGTTCCCTTCCGTCCGATAAAGGTTAAGAGCATACACCAGCCTACTCTAGAAAAATTACTATAACCCTATAACTACAAAGTACCTATCATTTCAAATTCACCTATTTCTTTAGATCTTTCAAAAGTCCACTAATGACTTCCTATAAACGAAATTCAGTACAATTGTAAGTTTACATGCTTTATAAAAGGAAAAATTTAAAAACTTTAATACTTAAATTACTAACAGAAACTAGACAGTCTGAATCTTCAACTAAAGGTTTAAAGTGAAAGACCAGATCAAAAACTCCAAGATATATACCCTAATGCTGTTAACTCTTACAGTATTTCAAAATTCTACTTATAAGAGTTTGCTGATTGTCAACAGACTGAACAAGAAACAGTACAATCTTCCTAAATGGAAACTAGGTTTTTAAAGATCTTAATCTCAAGTGGTAAAAGCAAGGGATCCATCAGGAATCAAACCTGTAATTCACATTTATTCTCTTAACCAAGCAAAAAGTTCTCACACACATTACTGCCTCCTTCAAACTTGATCAAGTAGTCTTATATAATTTAAGATTCACTCCAGCTATAATACTTCTGTCAGTTTTTCTCCTTTAACTCTTTCTCAGGATCATTGGTGTGACATTCAGAGATTTTATTTTTCAATTTATTTGGTACAACAGTGAAATAACTATTTTAGATTCCTCCTCCAATGTGCTGAAATATTACAGTTGATGGCTTAATTATTATACTAAAGCAAACCTGTGATAAAATACTCTTGTGTAAAAATAAACGACTAGAATTCTTCATATATTATAGGCACTGTACTCAGTTTGTTAGATCTTATAGGGCCTACCCTCTGACTAGGTTAATTAAGTTCCCATCTTCCTCCAACTAATCAGGTAAAGTTTACTGCTGTGGATAAATGTGATTACATAAACATAACCCACAAGAAAGAAAAGTTAACAGCATAATTTATGTAAAATTTTACTCAGGTTTTTGTTTTTCAAGAACTGCCACAATGGATTTGATTATCATTGATCCCCTTTGATCAATTATCAGTTTATTTATGCATTCATTCTCTGGCCCCAGACTACATTCCCAGCACATCAATTTTAACATGTTTAACATTTCTGCAATCAGGATTCTTCTTACAATTGATGGCATCTTAGAATTAGCTGACAGCCATATGGCAGTCAGTATACAAATGTCACTGTTTATGCATGCTCAAACTTGGTTTGCTTGCAATTTTCTGTTGACACTAATGTAATCCCTAGACATTTCATTCAGCAAGCCAATGAAAGACCATTTTAGGAAGGATTGAGGTTTCTTACCAGAAGGTTGTTCTGTTGACACCTTCTGATAAAATCAAGAAATCACCAGCATCAAAACTTGCAGAGTGGGTGAAAATTCTTGGAAGAAAATCCTGGAGATAATACAGGAGAGCTCTTTTAAAGTATGCTTGCAACATCAATGCTCTCCATGGCACTGAGGAAGATATTGTAAGAAACAGAATCATCTGAATGTAAAGATGTTTTAACCAATTCAAATTTTATTGGCTTAAATTTAAATGCTTATATTTTCCATTTTATGTATGCAAGTTTTCAGAGATGATCTTTCAATAAGTATATAACAAGAATTCTAAATGATAAGAAAACTACTCCTTAGGTTAATTGGCAACATTTCTTACTGCCTCTTACAACTGATGCCATTGTATGATCTTCCACTAACTTCCCAATTCTATATATGGAAAAATAATCTATCCCATGGACTTTGAACCCAATTTCCAGCTATAGAGACATCTCCACCCTTGGCTTACTTTTTTATCCTCAAACCTATATGTCAACAGTGAGAATCATCTGCTGTCCTACTTTGCACTCTACAAACATATATAATTTACAGGATTAAAAGAGAAAAGTGAATACAGCAAATGGTAATTCTTAAACAGGGTTCTATGAGAATACAGCCCAATCATTTAAGGCATTCATTTTGTGTAATAAATTAACTTTTCTCCCACACAACTAGAACAGTAATAGCTATGTGCCATCCTTGAAACACTGAGGGAAAAAAAATGGTGTTTTATAATTCAGATGAGAAACTACTAGTTTGAGAAAATGAATTAGGGGTTCCCAGATGCAGGAGATCATCATAAGCTAAGCAATTTCTGTATGAATCTCAAGCTGCAAACTGACAGAGGTTAAGCTTCTTAAACTAAGGTATTTCCAGGCACTCACAGGTGTGCCAGAAGTACTAATTAAAGCTACTCCTCTCCCTCCAAAAATATCATAGTACATCTTCCTGGTGATTTTGTCAAGAAATTTAAATAATTTATAATAAAATATTTTATGTTTCTGGACGAGTATAGGTAATACATACAAAAATAACTCATTATTAGGGAAAGAAAAAAATTTCACTTACTGAAAACACTACAGTATATAGTAGGGTTTCACTATTAAGATTGTTCTCAGAGGGCCCAGGGCAGTAAGGTAAGGAAAATAAGACTCCTAATGGCTTCATTTGCCCCAAAAGAAAGTCACAAAGTCCCCAGAGACTTTCTGGGGCAATTCTTAGGAGATTTCATTACCTGAATGAAACCCACCTATCTTGGATGCTGAACATCCTCCCCCCATCCCAATCCTTGAAGCAAGGGAGATTTAGTTAAAGAGAGCAAGGATTTAATTCCCCACATGCCAAAAGGAAAAAACAACAAAAAACCTCTAAAACAGAGGACTATTGTCTATTACATGGTGCAAATACAAATGCCTATGAATACTCAAAACTAAATCTTGATACAGTAAATATAAAATAAATGAAACACTACAAGAAAATCTAAGAAATTATAAGTATAATCTGAACATAGGCCACCTTAACCAGGACTGGAAACCCTAAAACCTTAAGAAGAAAAAAAAAGTTCAGTTTTCAAAAAAGTCAAACTTCTCTATGGCCAGGGATACCAAAAAGCGAACAGATGACAAATGTGGAGGAAGCATTTACAATAAGTGACTCTAAAAGGCGTGCAAGAAGTGACAAAGGACATCCCAATAGGAAAATGGCAATGGAAAAGTAAATCCAAAAGGCTAACAAACATTAAAATTCACAAGTGGGGATCTGCAAATCACAGTTCCAATGAGATAGTAATCCTTTACATCCAACAGAATGGCAAAATTAAATATTATAAAACCCATTTCTGGCAAGAATATAAATAAGAGTTGACATTCATCAACTGGAGCACACAGGAAGTGTTAAGCCTTTTAGAAAGTAACTCAACATTTATTAGAGTTAAAAAAAAAAAGTTCCCTTCTACCAAGATATCCCACTCTGAAATTTATCAAACGGAAACAGATCATGGAATAGGGAAAAAAACTGAGAACAAAATGAGTGTCTGTTAATGGGGGGGAATGGCTGGATTTCACAGTAATTCTTACGACAAAATATTATGTAACTATCAAAAAATAAACACTCCAAGTAAAAAATAGACAAGATATAGATTATTTTATAGTTTTTCTCTGTATGCATAAAGTTCTGTGACAATATCTGAACTTGACCAAAATCAATACACATCCCTAAAAAAAAAAAAAATTAAGTTCAGTTTATATTAAAACCAAAAATGGGGGATGCCGGGATGGCTCAGCAGGTTGAGCACTTGTCTTACAGCCCTGGGGTCTGAGGATTGAATTCTGGCCCTGGCCCATGCAGACCCATATGCTGAGATGGGGTGTCCCCAGTTCAGTTCTCACCAGGGAGAGACCCTGGCCCAGCACCCCCACCTGTGGAATGAAGAAACTATGTAGAAAACTAATGACATGCAACTATGCAGACTGCTCTGCTGCCCTCCCTCCACCCCTCCTCTGTCTCTCTCTGGTCAAATATAAAACATATATACATACATACATACATACATATATGCATACACAATACCTTTTCCCTTAAAAAAAATGATGTAGTTTTGTATATAGGTACGGTAGTTACGCTGCACGGAAGAAATCTTCATTTGTATCCAAATGTGTATCTATGTACCACCTGCTGAGTATGGAGAAATATCAGGTACAATATATACTGGGCTATAAATGGATAACTTAAAATGAAGTTGGGAAAAAGAGAAATCATGTAGTAAAGGAGAGCAAAAAGAAAACAAAAAAAAAGCTTACAATAAAGCAAGTTTTTATATCCTTATGCATTTCTAAAATTATATTATGTATGTGTATGTATTAATATTTTTGGAGTCATGATATATCTTAAAACATCTTGCCAGCCAGCACTTTTTCCATACAGCACATAATATGCATCATCATTCACTACCGGTACATCTTTTCAATTTTCCCATTTCTTGGGATCCCCCAAATCTACATTCTAAGTAATGAACTTATTTGATGTTTACAACACCTAAAAGATCTAAGTTGTAATGTGATTCCAATAACAAGCAGAAATAATCAATACAGCTACAGCAATCAAAAAATGTCTTAACTTCAAGGATGTCAGGATAGCTGAGCAGGTTGAGCAATTGCCTTACAATCACAGAGGTCCGGAGAACCAATCCCCACCAGGGCAAACCTGTATGAACTGCGGCGCCACTGGTAACGGCTGGTATGGCAGCAAAGATTCTCTCCTCTCACATGGTTCCCGCCCCTCACAGCCTCACATCCTCCTGTGTGGAATGAAACTATGTCACAGCTAATGATGTACAACTATGGAGACTGCTCTAGGCCTTCACCTCTTCTCTCTCAAAACAGTAAAATCTATCTAAAAAAAAAAAAAAAAAAAGTCTTAACTTCAAACTTTTTTTAAAGACCCAAAAACTGAATCTACAAATGAAACTTATTTTAAATCAATGAACACATGGTTCTACAAATAAAGAAATCTGCTAATTTACTAATTGAATTATACATTACAGACATTACTGCATCATTACAGAATTAAGTACAATTAAGAAAAATAGTTGTTCAAGACAAGCCCTCAGCATTCTTTAGTACTGAACATTTAACTATTCTGAATAACAATGAGGATAGAAGAATTTAAGAATGCCTAAGTATTGACTAATGCTTCTTGCACAGCAGCAATGTTCTTGGCTTGTTAATACTACAAGTTTCTAATATCCAACAATTCTTGAAATGGAATGATTTAGTGGTTCCACATGGCCACCCAAAACTACTGACTTTCCTGTTGCAGGGCTGAAATTCCAGATCATTCTCCTTCTGTATGCATCAAGTTGTGTGAAAATATCTGAACTTGACCAGAATACATACTTCCTAAAAAATATTAAGTTCACTTCGTATCAAATCAAAAATGATATAGTTTTGTATATATGCAGTTACACCATCTACAATAAATCAAAGAGTGTCCAAAGCCAAGAATAATTGATTCATTTGTTCATTGTGTACTAAAATCTTACTATGCACCAAGTCCTACTATATAAAAAGTACAAGTCACTGGAAAACTTAAGACTTGAAAATAATCTGGGGGAAGCCGGGATGGTTCAGTGGGTTAAACGCTCACTTTGCAGCCCCAGGGACTGAGGATCAAATCACAGCCCCGACCCGTGTGGACCCATATGCTGAACTGGGGAGTGCCCCCAGTTCAGTTCTCACCAGGATAAAACCCCGGCCCAGTTCCTGCCCTGTGCAGCCCCACACCCACCTGTGGAATGAAATTATGTGGAAAAACCGATGATGTGCAACTATGAAGACTATTCTGCCCCACCCCCCCACCCCCCTTCTCTCTGTCTCTGTATCTCACTCTCTGGCAAAAACAATAACAGTAAAAATCTTTAAAAAATTAAAAAGAATCTGGAAAACTACAAAAGAGAAAGGTTATAAAATGGGAATAAAATTTTAACATCATTAATTATCCTGAAAAATCTTGATAGAGTAATTCACATTCCTTTGCCAATAATATCTATAAATTCCATTAGTTATTACTGGGGGAGACCTCTACTCATCTTCCCAAAATAGCTAAGCAAAATAAGTTGGAGCTAGACTATTAGAGATAAGTTAAAACAAGTAATATTTAACTGAAATGTATGGTTCAATTTTGCCATGGCTTCCAGACTCTTTTTTTTTTTTTTTTTTTATCTTTTCACATTTATAGAGAGAAATTATCTTTTTGTCTTCAGTGCATAGTTATTTCTATTTTACTTTTTGACAGATAGAGAGAGAGACAGAGACAGAGACAGTTAGAGAACCGAACTGTGGGAACTCCCCAGTTCAGCACGTGGGTCCTGCCTGGGCCGGAGCCGGGATTCGATCC
>PVKE010003157.1:44659-74961 GCA_004027555.1 Craseonycteris thonglongyai | reverse complement strand
ATGGAGACTGCTCTGGGCCCTCCCCCTTCTCTCTGTCTCTCTCTCTGTCAAAAAACAATAAAAATAAAATCTTTAAAAAAAAATTCTGAATTTACAGATAGATACAAGGTAGCAGCATAAGGGGCAGGGTAAACTCATACCAACCATCCCAATTTGAAGTAAGTTATCCTATAAATATTAAATTGAGGGGACGCCAGGATGGCTCAGTGTGTTAAGTACTCATCTTGCAGTCCTGAGGTCCAAGGATCAAATCCTAGCCCCAGCCCATGCGGACCCATATACTGAACTGGGGAGTGGTCCAAGTTCAGTTCTTGCCGGGACAAGCTTCTCATGTAGGAAGCCACAGGTTTGACCCCCAGCTTGTGGGGGTGTGCACCCTATGTGTGACACCACTGGCCCAGTTGCCACCCTGCGCACCCCCACCCTACCCACCTGTGTGGAATGAAACTATGTCGAAAACTGATGACATACAACTATGGAAACTGCCCTGAGCCTTCCCCTTTCTCTCTGTCAAAAACAATAAAATAAATCTTCAAATAAAACTAAATTGATAAAATAGTATATAATGAAAGAGATTACCTAAGGGATTTTCTTAAAAGGTGGATAAGGTAACTGAAAATGTTTAGGTATACAGATATAATGGGGGAAGACATGGAATGTTATTATAATCAAGCAAAAACTAATAAATTATTTTGTATTTTGTCTGGCACGGAGCAGGATGGGGAGTGATTAACAGAAGGAAGATGATACATATGAAATCTAAAGTAGAAATCCAAAGAGCAAGATTTAGTCCAAGCTAGTCCAACCCCTTGCCCACGGGCCACATCTGGCCCAGGATGGCTTTGAATGTGGCTCAATATAAATTCGTTAACTTTCTTAAAACATTATAAGATATTTTTACGATGTTTTTGGTTTTTTTTTTAGCTCATCAGCTATTATTAGTGTTAGTGTACTTTATGTGTGGCCCAAGCTCATTCTTCTTCTTCTAGTGTGGCCCAGGGAAACCTATAGAGTGGACACCTTTGATTTAGACTGTGTTATCACTGACATCATTCAGAGTAAAAGACTGTCCTTAACCTTGTAATGGAGAAGTGAGTATCAGGTTTGATTCCTGAAATTATTTGGTTTCCTATGCAGCCTTTCCCAACAGGCGTTCCTCATAAGAACCACAGAACACAGAAAATAATTATTTTCTAAATTTTCCCAATGATACTACATTACTAGTCTCCTTCTAAATGCACAGGAGGGAGGTGTAACCACATAAAATGAATACCTAAGGACATTAGGGCTTAGTTCTCCTGCAGAACCTTAAGCAAGGATGTAGGAAATATGCTGACTGGTCTTCTGGAATAATTGGCACATTGAACAATAATAGTTTTCATAGTAAACTGATAAAAAATGACATTAGTTTATGTAGCAGTCTATAGTTCTATAGTTCTATAAACTTTCTCCAGTATCCAAGAAATTGATACTCTGTGGACACAGATAATATGATAATTGCCTTGTAAATTGTTTACCAGCCTTTAGTTGGTCTTTCATTTAATTTATTCCTAGATGGATATACTTCCCAAAGCACAGATTCAAACATCTCTCTTTCTACTGTAAACAATTTAACTGTTTGTCTAATATACCATCATAATCTGAATCCTGGCACTCAAGACCTTCCAAGATGCAGTGTAAAGCAGTGCTGCTTAACCTTTAATGCCGTATCACTCATTTAGGATATACAGTAGTTAAAATGCATATTCTGTTTCAGTAGGTCTGGGAATGGGGTCTGAGATTTTTCTACATTTTTAACAAGCACCCAGATCATGCCAAATGTTTCTGGTGTGCAGACCACATTTTGGGTAGCTAAAATCTAAAGTACCTTTCTGTTCTTTTTGTCTACTACTCTCTAGTTAGGTTAACTAGCTTCTAAACAAAATGGATTATTTGTCATTCTTTGAACATGGCTTACTCATGCCTGTTTCCTTCTGCTTGGAATACCATCCCTTGTCTCCATTAAAAATATTACTAATTCTCCAAGAACATATTCAAATATCTTTTCTATGAAACATCGCTGATACCCCTAATCAAGTAAGATAGCTCCTTTGTCTGAATTACCAAATTATTTTATTTTATTTAACAAACTCTCATATTGCACATATGTGTCATGTTCCAATCATGGTACAAATATTAATTAATTTAATACTTACAAAATAACCCTACGAGGAAGGTTGCCTCCATTTTATAGATGAAGAAACAGAGACAGAGAAATTAAAGAGTAAATTTCACAAAGCCTCAGGTGCTAGTAAGTGGCAGAGCTGCAATTTGAACCCAGGTAGACTAACTCTAGACTCCATGTTTTTAATCACTATGCTAAGCTCCTTCTATTGGTAACTATTTGTTGTCTTATTCTAGATTAATATACTTTTGTATCTTCCCAGCAGACTATCTGTTGCTTGATAACAATGTTTATTTCATTTATTTTATATCCTACTAAAAGGAACACTTTGTACACAAGCTTAATAACCACAAAAGGGCTTAGCACCATGTTTAACACATATTAGGTGCTGTATAAACACACATTCAATTAATAAAGACCTGTAAGTGTGATGCTGGGTTAGGCCCTGGAGATACAAAATGATCACTCTTCTCAGGAAACTAAAGATGATATTAATAACTGGCTATAAAGAAAAATTCTTCTCTTATTTTCACATTTCCTCTAGGTGGCTTTATCCAGTTTCAGGGCTTTCAATACATCTATAAACTAATGTCTCCCAGCTTCACATTTTGAGTCCTGACATTTCCTTTGAGCTCCTGACTTACACAAGCAATAGTCCTGCTGACATCTCATGGATGTCTGTCTAATAGGCAGCTTACTATGTCTCACACAGATCTCCTCCTCATTCACTGTTGGTTTTTTGCAGCTTATAAATGAAAATATGTATGTTCAACTGTTTTACAAGTTATAAGGTGCTAGTCAAGTATTACTGGGGTTTTTTTTTCTCCCAAATGCTCTTATTTTTTTCTCATAGACTTTCAGTTAATATTTCTCATTTATACTTTCACTCCTTGCTTAAAATCCTTCAATGGTTTTCATTCTTTCCTTAGGGTGAAATCTAATCTCTTTAGTGCTATAAACACAGTTACTACCTTTCTCTTTAGTTCACCCCTGCCATTTATATCTGAACATATCCCAACTATACTGAGTTACTTGGCACTGTCTCACAACTCCATAGCAATATGAAAAATACTCACATGCTGTTTTAGAGTATATCCCTACAGCATATTTCTGAGTTACCTCCTCTGTTTCTTTCTTTTCTTTTGCTATAGCCATTGCCCTTTCTTTACTTTCTTCCCTCTGTTTCCTTAGATTTCCTCAATTTAAAATTGTTTTGCTTATCAGACTGAGTCCACTGTTATAGCCCCTGGGTCAATTCATAAACTAATTTTATTACTTTCTTTTCAGAATTTTGTATTTACTTTTACTTTAATGAGGGAGAAGCAATCACAATTCCAATTAAATTGTACATTTTCCTGAACATTAGATTGTCATATTTTTATCAACAATGGCTCTACCTTTGTTGATTTGTTAGTGGAGTCCTGGTTAACTAGTTTGTTGTAATATGAAGAAGAGGAAATAAAAACTTACATTGAGAAAAGCTGAAGAAGCCACTCTGCCAGCTGCTACAATGAAATCCATAATAAGCATTGTGGCACCAGGCAAACCAAGTGAAAAAAACTGAGGTGAGCAGTGCTTGATGATTGTATTGACAATATCCTTACGAATAAGAAAAGAAGGGGGAAAGAATATCACAAATGTAATCTTGGGTATCAGCTAATCAATATCCTTAAAAATAGTTATCACATGACATAATAAAACAGGTAATTACTATACATTGGCCAATCTTCCAAATAATCCATGCTTAGTATTATATTCTGTTGAAGTAAACTTAAAACACATTCGTTTAACTGATACCAATATAGCATTTTTTCACACTAGAGAATAAGTTGGAAAGCTCTTTGTTTCAGGAAGCTAAAAAGTGAGGCCCATATGTATTGTAAAACAGAAAGAGTAGTTCTTCCGGCTACCTATTTGCTTCCATGTGTTAACTCTGATATCTGAAGTTGTATGACGTTATGTAGCAATTGAAGAGATTCTCTTTTTTTTTTTTTAGATAACTTGAAGTCCTTTGATGATCGATATCTAGTCTCAGAAATTTAGATGTAGGAATTTTTGAGTGAATATTCTTAACTTGGTTATTCACTCATTTTGCCTTTGGATTTAATCATGAGAATGAAGTATATTAAGTTGTCTTACTCAATCTGAAAGCTCTCTGTCTTTTTTCAGTTATTAAGAGTGTCATTTTATCTGAGACATGTTTATAAGATAGAACATTATAAAGTAATTATTTCTAATTAATGAAAGAATTTTCAGAAAAAGATATAATTATCACCTTAATTTATATTTTATATAATGTAAAAATACTAATTTAATGTTCTCTAAAATGAACTGCAAGTAAAATTTAACCAAATTTGATAAAAATGTTTACATTACTTTGATTTGCAACCTCCTATACATTTTAGTTTAATGGCCAGGATCAAAATTCCTGAAATAATATTCTAGAATCATAATTATGACTATATAACATAATGGTTGTGATTGATGCAAATGTCAAGTCAGTATAATTGTCACTATCCTCACACAACCTATGGTAATAAGCAAATATGATGTGCTGACTCTTAGAGTATAAAAAATCCTGCCTGCTATGTGACTAGATGAGTAAATCCATGCCTCAAATGCCAACTATCAAATAACTAGTATAAAACACCTAGTAAGTACATTATATCTTTAAAAAGATGTCAACCTAAGCAAAGGATGGTTTAATCTCTTCAAAAAATGAACTAGTTGGTATAACATTAGACAAATGATGTATTTAATAATCAAGTCAATCCCCTAATAAAAAAGCTTGTTTTTCACCTACATTTCAAAAACCAATGAGATCATAAAATGGAATTTGTAAATAAACCACTACATAAGGAAATATTTTTAATTCTAGACATTAAATGTTGGAGTTAAATAGAATTACAAAGCAGATTATTACATATTTACCTGATCAATATGAAGTAGTCCACAATGCATTATATTGTAGAAATGTGTTAGAAAATCTCTATTTGGAGAAACATCTTGTCTTCTTTTCATTGTATTACAAATAAGTTTATACGCATGTAATTTACCTTGTTTATACTTATCAGTCAACATGGTTGCCTATAATTAAAAGATGTTGATTTTAATACTTAAAAACAAATACTGTTTGTTAAATACTTAAACATTTGAAGATAGCAAGCAATATATTTGTTTTTATTTATTTCTATGTTGCCCCAGTCTCTTTACTGAACTAAATACCATATTACTGAAACTATTGTCATTAAAATGATACAACATAGGTATGAATAGCCACACAATTTCACTTAGAAAAATGCAACAAACATATCAAATGATACTTAAAGGAATTACATCTTTAAAAGTACATACATATTGTAACACCAATTCAAGGTTTATATTTTCCCTAAATACCATAAAAACATAATTTTCCATAAAAATAAAAACAATGCATCCTGTATAATAACTTTGCTGTGCCACTCTTCTCTCTATATATCCCCTAAATGACTAAAGACTAAGTGCTCTAGAAGACTATACAATAGCTCAAATATCTATCAAATGTTTATGACTGACCACATACTTACTTTGTAAATGAAACTTTTAAATTATTAAGCTTACCTTGAAAAGCCAAGGTGTAAGAATTCTCAGGGGAGGAATCAAAACTGGTGGAGAAGGGGAGGTCAGGTTATCAGTTGAAATGCCAAGGTTATCTCTAATCTGTAATTTTGAAAAATAAAACAAACATGAAAAATGTCCTCTCTTCCATTTGTGTCACCTTGAGAGCAAATCCAGTATCTATTACTAACTACATATTACACATGGTTAAGTGACTCCACCAAGATAGGCAGCAGTTTATAGTAAGGGGGTAGAGGAGTGACAATGTTATTTAAGGATTCTACTTCCTTATTTTACTTCCTTTCTTCCCTTATATCTTTCCTTTTTTACCTTAGCTAAATTCTGCCAAAGTTCACAGAGGTAATCAAAAACTTGAGCGTGTATTTCGGGATCCATAATAGTGTTGACATCTCCCAATATGCCCAGCATTCTTCGCCACATTACAGTAGCAACATCAGCATGCCATCCTGTGAGAGTACCCCCTGCCATCACGCTGTAACATTCAGATGGAAACTCACTAATTTCTATAGAAAACAATACACAAATGTCAAGAATTTTCCTAGAGAATTGATCACAAAAACACAAGTTGAATTAACAATCTTAAATATTTATAAAAGTGAATAAAAGAAATGTCTGTATGCATTAGTGTTATTTGTTATTGGCAATGTCTAAACATCATCAGTTCCTAATTCCTCATTATGATAATAATCACTTATTCAATAGTGCTTTGATCTAGATTCACCTAAGGATGAAATGATGTAGATCCAGATGAAGAAATTTATTTTTTACATAAAGATTACATTTATAACTACATACCCTATCTAATACTTCAGGTTATACCATCAAATTAATAAAATATCTCAGCCTGAAGGCAGATCTTGTAGGAAGTCTTGATAAGCCTATTTCTTTATTGGTAAAACGTTCAAAGAAATATATTCCATAATTATGTCAGGGCTAGCATTAAAAGGGACATCACAATGACATGGAAAAATATACATTTTTACTAAAATTTAAACAATCTGAAATTTCCATAACTATATTTTTGTTATTTAACATTGGCAAGATTATATGTAAGAAATATAGGTAACCGAGGATCCTCATGTAATTTCTATCACTAATTATGTAATGTAACCTCTCTCATGTTACATTCCTTTACTTGTAAAACAGGTTGGGTTAGTTGGATACCATTATATGTGTCCTCCAGCTTAAAAAGAAAAAAAAATCCATCATTCTATTCAATGTATATAGTGGAAAAGGAGAGATAATTAGAAAATCAGTAAAGATATTTCTTGCTTGATAAAACCTAAATGATTTACAAGTTTGTTTTTAGTATGTGGATATCCTTTACTCTTAATGTTTACCTTTTTTCTCTTTGCATGTAAAGTGAACAAACAACTGATTGTTTTTTTTAAAAAGGTACTAGTCTTTCACAACAACATAACAGGCTTCTGGTATTAACCCATATAAAAAACACCCTGCAGCTTTAATCATCACTGTTAACATCTCCCCTCCATACAGACCCTTTATAATATAGTGACAAATCAATGGCTTTGTCTCTAACTTATCCTTTTCACAGTAAAGCTAACAAAATTTTAAGTGATTAAGAAGCAAGCAACAATGTGTGACTGATTTAAATCCTTAATGGTGCTGCTGATGGTGTGAGGTAACCAAAAATGTTACTAATAGAACTGAGGAAATTTAGTTATGGACTGAAATTGCAGTGATGTATAGATAATGTTAAATATCCTGAAGGTGGCCATTATTTGTGATCATGCAGGAAATATACACTTATTCTTAGGATACTCTTTCTGTAAGTGTTTAGGTGTGAAGAGCCTGATACTTGCAATTCACTCTAAAATGACTCAGCAAAAAACCATTATAAAAAAAGGATGATTTTTTTGTGTGGATGTGTATGTAAGATACAGAGAGATAAAGTGGAAAAACATAAACAATTTGGGAATTTATCTGAAGTATTCATAGGTATTCATTCATTAGTCTTGCAACTTTTCTAAAAGTTTAAAATTTTTTCCAAATGTCAGGGGGAAAACTAAAACAAATTGCAGGCCAGAGGAGGAAAGAAAAGCTCAGAAACAACCCACAAACCAGGAAATCAGTGCTATGTAATTGCCAGGTAATTGTAATGTTAAGAGAATGAGTACCTTAAAAAACAAAAGGCCAGAAGTTACATGGCTTTAAATTTCTTCCTTTGGTCAGAGAGTAAATGTGCTGCACTACCAATGAAAATTGGCATTTTATATTATTCATTGTAAATATCTCACCAACTATATATTCGACCAAAGTTTTTGGCATATTCACAAAATGACTTTTTATCCTGATGTGTATTATATCATGTAGGAATTAGCAAAAATAATTTTTTAAAATTTGTAGTTTCTAAGATTAAAGTTTCCTAGTCATTTTTTAACATTTACTGAAAAATAAAAATAGTTCATTTGGATAGCCTACTTTTTAATGAAATTTAGTTGATATACTTACAGAATCAAAATCAATAAAAAATTGATCAACTGTTTCACTGAAAGCTTGATTAGCAAATGATAATGCTATTACTTTCTCCTATGAGTCAGCAAGTTCTTAGATACATTAACAAAAATGATGCCAAATTATGTATTTCCTGCTTTAGGAAATAAATGGCACTATATATCAATGATAATATAACATATAATATTAATGCAATCATTAACGCTAGGACTGTAATCAACTATATTAACAAATAACAAAAATCATAATATAAATATCTTTCAAAGAAAAAATGTTATAGTAACAAATTTCCAAAAGACTTAGAAAAGTCCAATGACTCAAAATAGTACATAATAAATATGTATATAATAATCAAGTTTAAGATGCCTTATTTTAAGATCTCCTGACACTAATGCCCTGAAAGGAGAAATGGCAAACATCTAATTTCCAAGTATTGCCTAGGTCATCAGGTGTTTGAAGAACAGAGTGGTGGAGCTTCTCATCAAGCTGTAGATCCTTCTGTTCCATATGCTCTAGATTCAGTGTGGAAGGAGAAGGTGTTTGTGACCTGGATCCCTGAGCTGAATGAACTGGAGAAGCACTTTCTGAACCTGTAAATATAATTTCATAAAATTACCACAAGAGGTAAGAGGTAATAGGTTAAAGCCCCAAGAAAACAGAAATTAAAAACAAATAGTTATAAATTGGCCAAAGAGGTAAAATACTATTATAGAAGACTGTTTCTAGGGGGTCTCACCTCATGTCTACCATGGAACTAGCATAGAATAAGAATTGGACGTACCAATCAATAGGAGCCATCAGTGAGAGCAAAAATCTCTACTCCCATCCCTGGTCTAGCTATAGAAACTCTGGGACCCACTGGTATTCTATTTCATTTACTTCAGACTTGGGGCAATTCAAGAGAAGTACCTGCTCATTGTGGCGCTACATGCTATCATTGCTAGCCTGAATTACAGTGGTACATACATGGTGGTCTTAGCTTTTAGACTCCCTCTCACTTCTATTCCTTCCTCCCAAACCATTCTCTATAATGCAGCAAAAAGAATTAAAACTTTAATCTAATCATGTCACTCCCTCATTTAAAATCCTGCTATAGCTCCTTAGTGGCCTCAGCATAAGCCAAAACTTTTTAGTGTGGTTTTCCAGTCTACCTGAAACGTTTTACTGCTACATGATCTTTAAGTTCTGGCCACAGAAAGTAAACTACTGGTATTTACCAGAATGTATCATACCTCTGGCCTTTTCCACATGCTTTTCCTTTACGTGGAGCCCTAATCCACTTCTTTTAGTTCTGATTAACTTCTATTCACTTTTCAGGTCTCAGATTAGATACTGCTTCTTGGAAACCTAATCCTGACCTCTCCAGTGTGAATATAGAGTCTATGCTATAAGTCTTTGTATCTCTCTATTATACCACTTATCACACTGACTTGAAACTGCCTGTTTAGTTTTAAATATCCTTCAGTAGCGTATATACTCTGTAAAAACAGGGACTGTATCTAATGTTATATAAAGATTTACTATAGTGTTGCCAGTATCTAGTACAATGTTTGGTGCATGGCAGTTACTCTTATTTTAAATTATGTATAGCACAAATTAATATTGTATTGAACAAGTGGTGGTAGCTGTAGTGGAGAGCTGCTAGTACCAAGCAAGCAGTTAAAATATTAGGTCATTTCATTTTATTTTAAAACTTTTTTCCAGCAGAGAAATATCAACATTTTCAACTCAATAATCATAAAACTCTGCTCTTGTTACCTCTTTCTATATCTAATAATATTACTCCCTCATTTAAAATCTTTCTATGGTTCCTTAGTGACCTCAGCATAAGACCAACCTTCTTAGTGCGGACATGTAAAGCAAAAATGAAGTAAGTTAAATACATATTTGTATTATTTTAATCTCACAAATGTCATTCCATATTATTTATATAATTTTTAAATACAACACAATAAATGCCTTAAAAATACATAGAGGGGAAGCCGGGATGACTCAGTGGGTTAAGCGCTCACTTTGCAGCGCTGGGGACCGAGGATCAAATCCCGGCCCCGGCCCGTGCGGAACCATATGCTGAACTGGGGAGTTCCCCCAGTTCAGTTCTCTCTCTGTCTGTCTCTGTATCTCTCTCTCTCTCTCTCTCTGTCAATAAATAAATAAATAAAACTTAAAAAAAATACATAGAGCTATAAATGCCAACTGAATGATAATCATAGGATTCCATCTGGGCTCAATTATGATGAATAGTAGGTGGTAAGTTTCCTGTCCTTCATTTGAAATTTAGTGTGAATTCATACAACACTAAATCCCTTGTTAAATGACAGTTATAGAAGCTTAAGGATCCTATATCTTAATACAAATATTTACCTAAAACTTTATGTGAAAAAAAAATCAACCTTTTAGTCAAATGTTTTGCAATACAAATCTATTTCTTTTCTATTCATCCATAAAAATCAGATTCACTTTTAATAACTGAGACTAAGTAATTTTTATTAAGGTTAGCTATTAGAAAATCATTACTACTTTTAATTTATTAATAATAATATATAATGGCTGACTTATAGGCGTTTTCCTCTTAAAGAATTTTTTTTTAATAAAAGTACTGCTATAGTCATGCCCCCAAAACAGGCTATCTAATATTTGTTCTTAAGATTTCAGGGCTACTAAATCCTTTGATAGAATAAAGATTTTCTTTTTTTTTTTTAATATTTATTTTATTATTATTATTTTTTAAAGATTTATTTTTATTATTTTTTGACAGAGAGAGAGAGAGAGATACAGAGACAGAGAGAAGGGGGAGGGCCCAGAACAGTCTCCATAGTTGTACATCATTGTTTTTTCCACATAGTTTCACTCCACAGGTGGGCACAGGGCTGCACAGGGCAGGAACTGGGCCGGGGTCTCGCCCCGGTGTGAACCGAACCGGGGGCACTCCCCAGTTCAGCATATGGGTCCACACAGGCCAGGGCTGGAATTTGATCCTCGGTCCCCGAGGCTGCAAAATGAGAACCTAACCCACTGAGCCATCCTGGCTTCCCTGAACATATTTTTAAAGTTAATAGTGTTATAATCAAACTTCACCTTCAGAAAATACTGTGAATAGTTTGTATACTGAATATATGGAGTTGTTCTCTTTGCTGAATTTTATGTCTTTTAAACAGAAATCAATTTAAGAACTGCTTTAATTTCTTAGACAAACACTCCTGGACTGATTAAGATTAGAAATCCTAATAAAACTTACTACTAGAATTCTAGAAATAGTCACTATGTTATTTTATTTAGCTACATAAATATTAAAAATTCTTAGAAGCTGAATTATCCAAAAATCATATTGAGGCAAAAGGTCTAAAACAAGTTCTCTATTCATATCAAGTTTTATTTTCAGAACTTCCATGTGAAACTGTATTTTTGATGAGAAAGAGAAATAAGAAAGAAAAAGTGTGGTCACACATCTTTTACATATTATAATTAAAAAAAAATACTAGTCTGATTAATAGCTTAAAAGAAAATGAGAATATGACTTATATGAGAAACACCTCTAGTTCACTGAAAGCATGATATTTAGAAACCCTTCCTTCAAAAAAAATTTCTAATCTCCAGATTAACAGAGACACATGGTGGGATTCTTTTGAGTCACAGGCTAGGACTGTTAATGCAGATCTCTAAATTAGTGAGAAAACTTCTCAGACATTTTATGATTTCTATTTTGAAATTCCACTCTTTTCAAGGTTCAGTAATACCTCTCACTGTCTAAAAATTTAGAGTTTTCATAGCATTACAATTTGCATCACAATAGAACATAAAACCCTATATTACTTCATTCTTTCATTTTAAGTGTATAGTTATATGAATTTGGCAGTTGTACATAGTTCTGTAATCAACAATACAATTAAAATGTGAGTACATAACAGTCCATTACCATTAAAAACTTTCTTATGCACATTTCTAGTTGACTGCCTCCTCTGATCCCAGCCCCAAGTAATCAAAGATCTGCTTTGTCATATAAATTAGTTTTGTCTTTTTTAGAATTTCCTACATATGGAATAATAAAGTATGGTATGTAACCCTTTGTATATGACTTCTTTCATTTAGCATGGTTTTGAGAGTCAGCTATGCTTTTGCATATATTAACATTTAATTTCTTTTTTTTTTCCCTGAGTACTAGTCCAATGAATATTCAGTGAATGAATACATCACAATTTGATGAAATATTCACTGGTTGATGGACATTTGAGCTGTTCTCAATTTTTAGCTACTATGAATAATGCTGCCATGAACTTTTGCATAAAAATGTCTGAGGTTGGGGAAGCCGGGATGGCTCAGTGGGTTGAGCGCTCACTTTGCAGCGCCGGGGACCAGGGATCGAGTCCCGGCCCTGGCCCGTGCGGAACCATAACTGAACTGGGAGCTCCCCCAGTTCAGTTCTCTCTCTGTTTCTGTATCTCTCTCTGTCTCTGTCAAAAAATAAATAAATAAATAAATAAAAATATTTAAAAAAAAAAAATGTCTGAGGTAAATACCTAGGAATGGTGATATAGTAAATGTAATGTTTAATTTTAACAAATACTGCCAAATTTTTATAGAGTGGCTCTACCATTTTGCATTCCCATTAGTAATGTATGATAATTCCAGTTGTTCTAACCCTCTTCAAAACTTGGTATTGACAGTGTTTTCTTTTAAATTTTTTATTGTTAAATTTATTGGGGTGACATTGGTTGATAACAATTACGGTACATTATTTCCAGGTGTATAATTCTACATTATATTGTCTATACATTGCATTGTCAGTGTTTTTAACATGAGCTGTTTGATGTGTGCAGTGGTGTCTCGTGGTTTTTAATCATAATACATCTCCTGATTACTAATAATGCTGAGTATCTTTTCATCTACACTTTTTAAAAAAGACTTTTTATTTTTTTGACAGAGAGAGAGACAGAGAGAAGGGGGAGGGCCCAGAGCAGTCTCCATACTTGCACATCATTAGTTTTTCTACACAGTTTCATTCCACAGGTGGGGGTGGGGCTTCGCAAGGCAGGAATCCGGCCAGGGTCTTGCCCCAGTGAGAACCAAACTGGGGGCACACTCCAGTTCAGCACATGGGTACACACGGGCAAGGGCGGAATTTGATCCTTGGACCCTGGGGCTGCAAGATCAGCGCTCAACCTCCTGAGCCATCCCAGCACCCTCCCCCCCCTACATTTATTTTTAAGGATAACTACAGTAAAAATCGTTTATTATAAAATAGGAATTGTCTTAGATTTTTTTTTGAGTTATTTAAATTCTATAATAATAGGATTGTAAATCTAACTCACTGGCTCTGATCCTCAACTAAGACTCCATTTTGCAAGTGGGCAGACTAACTTCTTATCCTGGTATTAATAGAAAAGATGTTGAAGAGGTAGGCTGTGAAAACAAAGGATGGGTTCCTGCCTATCATGTATTTCACTGTTTGATTTGGCTGAGATGTGCCTAATTCATACATGCAGAAATTCCTGCTGCGGTTTTGTGGTTTTGCAAGTTTCAGCCAACCACAGGACACAAAAACCACCCTATTGATATTTAAATTAGAAAGGATAATCACCCAACAAAGGGCATCAAACTGCAATGAAAACCAGAGTGAGTCTGGCTCATGCAGTGGAACCCCTATGGGCCACTAGTTAGTTGCTCAGGCTCCCTGTGGTCACTGCACTAATCTTGCAATAATGTAACCCTGCATTTCATGACTGCATTTCTTGTACCCCACTTGTCAGATTGTTGTTGGGTTTGATTACATGTAAAAAGTTGCTAAAAACGGTAATTTACTGTATAAACACAGCATAAGTATATTGAAAAATAAGCTTTCTAATAAAGCAACATGCTTTACCTTTTTTAAAATACTTTGCCAAAGAAATATATAAGAATCTAGATTGACTCTGAAAGATAATGAAAAAGAAATAGTACGGTAGTTCTTAACATTAAACGTATTTAATGAATACATTCCCAAGTTTCAGATCAAGATGTCGGTGTAGGTAAGTGCTGTCCTTGCCTCCACCTATGACCATATCAAAGGTACAACTAAATTATAAAAAAATCAACCTGAAGACAGCTGAACAGAGCTCCTATAACTAAGAATATAAAGAAGAGGCCACCTTGAGACCAAAAAAAAAAAAAAAAAAAAATATTCCCTTGAGTAACTTTACCAGTAACTGTTGCAACTTCAGCAGAGAAAACTTGCTGATTAAGACTGCTTGTTTCAGAATCTATGTGAAGAGTGGTTAGACTAGCCACTTCTTGTTCTTCAGCACTCTGATGATGGCCAGAACCTGAATCCACATCAGCAGAGGATACAATCCCAGTATCAGCTCCAAAGCCAAAATCTATAAGAAGAAATGCTAGTATAGAAGTCCAATCATGAACAAGAATATTGACAAGAGACACAGCTACTTCAGCAAAAGATTAAACATTAACATTCCCCCTAAATCTATTCTATTTACATACCATTCAAGCAAGTGTAAATAATGTTAACACTTTGTAACTTATAATTAGAAACAAAATTTTAAAGGTTCTCATAGCTTATTATTAATAATAAAAAAAGATAGCCAGACATATATCATCACTATTCTTATGTTTTCTGATAACTGGTAATATACGTACTGCTTTTCAAGTATTTCATAATCTCTACTACAGGTATATATAATAAAAATGGCACATATATGGATTGTAAAAATAATTTTTCTTTTAAATCATATTCCTCATCTGAGATCAGAGTAAGAGTAGTGTATAATACATAAGGGCAAGAAACATGTAATTAACTCTCCAATGTACCGTATTTTTCTGTGTATTAAACAATACCTTTCTCTATAGTTGACAAATCAAAAATTGGGGGTCGTCTTATCCACGGGAGTAACCTATGTATTGATTTCTTAATGTTGGGTTAGAAAAGTAGGCATCGTCTTATACATGAGGGCATCTTATACACAGAAAATAGAGTATCTCCTAGCACCTCATAGACTTGATTCCCAAAATTTTGATTTTCTTTTTAAAAGTTTTTATACCCTTCACTGTCTGCTAAGCATAATACAGAATTACAGGAGAAAAGCTATGTGGTAGCAATATAGTACCAAACAATATCACTAATGTCATTTTAACATGAAGCAATTCAAGAAACATTCTGGGTATTGTAGCATTGAACATAACTGTACTGAACATACTGAAGCAATGACTATAACTAGACAGTGGTTCCCAACTATGACTGCATGAAATACTGCTAACTCATGACAATGACTGTCTGTCCTTTATTATATCAAGTCTACCCTAAATTTTTTTTCTTTTCTAGATCTGTTTTAAAATATCATTCATTTTTATGAAAGAATAGTGTTTTTTTAATGTCTTTCTTTGGGCAAAATAAAGTGGTCCCAACTTGAAGTGATTTCCTAAAACTTTCTTTGGACTTTCACTGAAAAATGAAGTAAAAATATGCAAAAACCCCTTGTCTAAATAACATTAGAGAGAAAAGTGGTCACGTAGTCCGTATGTCAACCTCTAACAAAACAATCAACAAAAAACCGTATTATTCAAATAGAAAAAGATACTTGCTGTCAAATTTTCGGCCATCGTATTGGAAAGCACTGAAAGAATCCGAATGACTATCAGAGCTGATAAGATCACTGCTCCCTGCACTGGCAGGAGAAGTCCATTCTGAGGGTACACCTGGGTCATCGATAGGGCGCATTTGGTTCTGCTTGTTTAGAATATCAGGGAGATCTTTGGGAATTTCAAGGCTGCCTGGACTACTTCCTCTTCTTGTCATAGTCTAAAAATTCAAGAAACAGTTACCATTAAAGAAAGTTTTTTAATTCTCATTAAACATCTGAAAACTTTAATTTCCAAGCCAACTATCACCATAAATGTTGAGATTTAGGGCATGAAGTAGGAGGGGAAAACACACTACCCAAACAATCTATGCAACCGTATGGAGTAGGAGCCTGAAGTATTGTTGGTCTCTCTAAAGCAAAGACCCAAATGTCAGATGGTACTAGGCCTGAGACTCTTAAGCCTCAAAAAAATCCATGAAGTGAATATAAGTTAATACAGTAGAATGAGTAAAGTATTCAAATGAAAAATAAGCAGCAACTGAAAGAGACAGTGGAGAGAGGGAAGAATGATGGCAAAGATGTCATTCTATAATGATTATATGTAATGATTTGGTCATTTCTTCCCACTCAAGTAAATAACTGAACTAAACAATAGAAAGGGAAATGTAATGAACCTATAGACTTCCAGTAAAGACAAATCGAAACCCAAATGGACTATGATCTTTCAAAAAAGAAATTCCACATATATTTTTCTTTCCTTAATAGTTAAGCATTATTAGAGATAAAACTGCTTCTATTATCATTTTGCCATAATTCTAACACTGGAGGTAAAGATAACTTTAAAATCTATTTCTAAGTTATCTAGAATGATTACACAATCAATATTTATGTTAATCAAAATTACAGGGAAGTGGCCAGAAGACCTCCATTGTTATCTTTTCTGCGGAGGGCTGGCAACAGACATCATGGAAACCTAAGAGCAAGATGAAAAATAGAGGAAGGGCTAGGAAGGTAGTGATTTACACTCAAGTAACTGAGCAAAAAGGTATTCAATCTTTCATTCTGGTCAAAACCATAATCCTGCTTGTTTAATGTCTTTGAATAAAAAACATAAAAATATAATTTAAAAAGGGTTAAATTTGGGGGGAAGGGTATTTTGAATAAACATTTCTCTATATATAGGGAATCAATACACACACATATAGATGTACATAGGTATGTATTTTAATTGCTCTATCTTCCTCTCTAAAACCAAATAGATGAAATAAAATAGCACTTACAGAGGCATTGCCACTTCGAAGGCGTTCTGCTATAAACTCATCCATCATATCAGGTACATTAGCATTGCTGCTGCCAATATCACTATTAAGAGGAGGCAGTTTTGGGCTCACGTCCTCTTTATTGACTAAAAATAAGCAAATAACTATATATAGTGAGGAAAGATTTAATTGCATTTTCTAAATTTGAAACAAAACAACCCTCCCCCAAATTACCTATGCCATATCAATTATTTGCCAAACATGCATTTATAAATAATTTCTCTCCTTTAAGATTTAATTTTAAGAATTAGTAAATTGATATTTACTTTACTTAACTAAGCAGATGTTAGTCAATCTTCAGTATAACCTTAAACAGCAAGAAAGCTTATAGATAAGCACTAGTTGGAGTTAGGTTAATATTGCCTATAAAGAAACTGGTATATTTATCTTTTTTCTTGCCTCTATGCTCCTATTTAGTCTTAATAATTTAATTTTTCCTGAAAATATTTGCAAGAAATATATTCCTTGAATCTATGTAAATTGCAGTGGGATATAAATGCATTTAAATTCTTTAGAAATAAAAATTCTGTGATTTTGACATATTTCTGTTCACTACAACATCTAATATTATTACTTTAATAAAAGAGATTTTAAAATGCTTTTCTGTAAAAATAACAATCTTGATTTTTTTAAATGTCTACTCTATGATTTATATAACCAAGAAGTGTTAAATTTAGGAAAATGATTCATAGAAAATAAGGTAATTATTTCATTATTATGTTGTTAAAAGTTGATTTCTCTGCAATTAAAAAAAAATCAGCACTGTTTATAATCCTGATGAATTACAAAGCATTTCATACTAAGAAAAGATACTGGTCAGAAACTCAATGTGAAATACCATTATCTTTATATTACTGGCCAGGCTTTTGCTAAGCTGTCAAATACTGCCCTCAAGTGGCATTAATGGCTCAATGCAAGATGCATTCATTATATAGCGTTCTGTTAATCATGCTAACAAAACCATGTTAAATAAATAAAATCAAAACCTACCTTACTGCTGAAAGTTAATTTTCTACATCTGCAAAGTTACTTTAAATTGGAATCAAGATAAAACAGTTACCATAATCTTGCTTTCTGTAATCTGTCCATAGAGGTTCCATATTTAAATCATGATTGGCTATCATGAAACCTTTATGCACATCTAAAATCTCAGAAAAAAGAAAGTAATGATAAGTGTTCCAAGAACATGGCTTGCATTCTATACAAATGAATGCAAAACTGAGAAGCCTATAGCTTGTTTGGAAATTGCTTACAAGAAAAGTAACTAAATCCACTTTGAGATTTAAGAAATAATTTCCTCTTCAATGATAGTTAACTAAAAGTTGGTGCTGGTGGTAGGACCTTGATTTCCATTATGTCATAGAATGTTGAAGTAATGTACTACCAAGAAAAAAGATAAAACCAATTAAATCAACAGTAAAAATAAATGACCTCAATTATATAGCTGTGCCCTTTTAAATATAAATGAGGGGATCGGGGCAAAAGTATTCCAACTCAATAAACTTAATTCAAGGGTCATGTAGTACATACTCAGAAAAATATTTGATTTAGATAGCCTTTGAAAGGTCATTAACATTTTTCTGTATCTTCCTCTTTCCCATTTTGTTCAGCAGCAAAGAGGTTTAACTAAATGCCTAATAAGGGAAATTAGTAATTTAAATAAACATTTTATGCTGGGAAAAACAGCTGGGAAAAGGCGCATGCATAACCAAACAGAGAGAAAGCAGTGACCATCCCAAAGCTTTTTGATTGCTTATAGCTTGCTTCAGTTGCATTAAGCCAAATTGGTGCTGTCTTTCTCCTTTTGCGCTCTGCACAGTTAGTGCTCACCTGCAGCTTTCCTTCCAAAATAGCCCATTACATGACTGTACAGATCCCTCAGTGGAGCCTCTGGTGGCATTCTGTTCTGCCTCTGTGGGGAAACATTTGCCTTCGGCTTTGAAAGAGCATGTACAACAGTTTTATAAACGCCACCCAGGGAGCCCTGAGGTAGTCCTGCCTCATGATTTGATGACCTAAGAGTACGATTACCTAACTGATTACTTGCGATTCCTTCCTTCTGTAATATGGAGGGAAGTTCTGTAGATTCCTTAATTGTTTTATTACTTACTGAGGTTGCACTAACTGTATCTAGAGGCCTATATACACCAGGTTTTACTAGATCCGGAACACTACTTGAGCTGGTATGGGGGTTGCTGGTGCTGCTACTGCTGCTGCTACTAAAGCCACTGAGCTTCCGCAGTCTCATCTTCCATGGAGCCTCTTTGTTTTCCAGAGGGTTATAAAACTGAACTGACTCAGTAGATGGTCTAAAAGTAACGTGAACACTATTTCGTTTTTTAGTAGCAATTTTCATGATTTTGGCTCTATGAGTTACCGTTTCAGACAAGCTCCTTTTGGTTGGAGAAAGCTTGCTAGTGTTTGTAACATGAGGCATTCTACGGTTAACAGGTGCTTTGAGTGTGGTTTTCTTGGCATGTACAACATGTGGGACCATTTTTTTTTCATTAATTTGCACACCCTTAACCTTTTCAACTAGTGTTATATCTACACAGGCATCTAAATCTGTGGCTGCTTGTCTATACAGATATTTCTTTTTTTCTTTATCACAAGGGCTACCTGAACTAGGCTCCAATGACTGTTTATCACTGTTCAGTTGCTTAGACGTTTCAGAAGTTTTTGTTCTCATAAAACTATCTAATTGGTTAAGTGAAGTATTACTCATTAAAACAGCTGAGTTTGGTTCTTTTTGAAACTCTATGTTTTCAGCAGTCCCATCAAAAGAGGAAATATTTTCTGATTTACTTTCTTGGTCTATGTATTCTAATTTATCTAAGAATGACCTTTCATCCCTATTCACTGCAATAATCACTTCCTGAGCAGCTGCATCTTCACCTAACTCATTTTTACTGTGATTTTCCTGGTTTTCCTTAAAATATTCTTTCAGGGAGGAAAGAAGATCGTCATCTCCTTCAAGGTCAATGTACTGGATTTGTTCAAAAGCTGAATCTGCAAGTTCTACTGGATCTATTAAGTGACACAGATGGTCATATATGCTATCACCAACTTCCAGAGAAGACTCTCTACTATGAGTATCAGTGATGTGGCTTTCAGTGGATCTAGTTATTGAAGATGCCTCTGTAGAACTCTGCAAACTTGGCGCATGACGGGACGAACTGTCAATGACAGGAACTGCACCTTTCGCTCGTTCAACAGTGAATGGTTCCAAGATGTCAGAAGTGCTGCTACTTCGAGGCAGTGGCTGCTCCTCGTTCAAAGCACCAAAAACTTCATTTCCAGTGTCTTCACTTTGTGAAAAATGTCTGACTCTAGTTGGGCGGGGAAGTATTTGAGCATCATCAATATCTGTAAAAAAGAAAAATTATGTAGAGTAGAACTACATGACTATGAAAATCAGCATAAATTTAAACCATACCCTAAGTATATGCTTAAAAATATAAAATTCTAAGATTTTTGTAAGCTCAATGAAAGAAAATCTATTAAAAATATAAATCTGTTTTTAAATAATGATGGGCACAAGTGAATATAGCATGTAGTGTCAATGAATTAGAATACTACCAGAATACATTTTAAAATGTTAACATGCATAGATAGAGACAGTGATGGGATGAGACATTTGGAAGTGCAATAGAAGATAGAGCTGTGCCAATAAATCAAACATTTCAAAGTTGTTATTCAATTTTCCTACTTATTTGTTCCAAAAATAAAAAGAACTAAATATGGTGTTTCAAAAAAGCTGATCTAAATATCCCATTTATAGGCTTTCATAGATTTCCCTGTTTCCTTCCTTCCCATGCAAAAGGCATCATCTTTTCTTCAAGTGTCATAACATATTACAGATGGAAATCTCCACCCTATACCTAAAGTTCTCTTTGTCAGGAAACTATTTATGTGTTCTATGAAGTGTTAATTTTATTTTATTATAGCATTAATATCTATTCATCCCTATAAAATAAAATCAGTACACTGTTAAAAAATTAATTGTACTTTTTCATTTCTGACACAAACACCATTTAACCTACTAGGATTAAATGAGCCCTTTCCATTAAACAATCATCAAACCTTAAAAATTGTACCTATGTTTCTTAAAATCACAGATTTCAGAATAAAAGTAGACATTACAGATCTCTAATATAGCCCTCTTATTGAGGAAATGGAGGCACAAATAGGTAAAGCCACTTTCTCAAATTTATAATCACAAAGTTCGAGAAAGCAGGCTTAGTGTTTCATGTCATTTAATTGTTTTCAATGCCTGAAGTGCTAAGTATTATATATGGTAAATCCTCAAAAATATTTATAAAATAGAAGATTATAAGATGAAATAATATTTAACTGCACAGATGTATACAAATTAGAAATTTTAGAAGATACACAGTCAATATATCTATTATGGTCTTTATATTACCTAGAAGTAACTAAAAAAATATTTTGGAAGCCAGCAAAATACAACGAAAAATGTCAAATGTTGCTAATCATTAGGCATGTAATGCAAAGGTTATAAGTACGAAGGCTGTCCAGAAAGTACCCAGCCATGTAGTATGAAAAATAGAGCAATTATGGCTGCATTTGGGGGGGGGGGGGATGGGGGGACAGCCCTGCATATAAGTAACAGAATTATAACTGAACAATCAATATGAAAAGATTTAGATGCAGATTAAGATAGTGTCTTGGGGAAGCTGGTATAGCTTAGCAGGTTAAGAGCTTGCTTTGCAGCCTGGGATACTGAGGACTGAATCCTGCCTCTGGCCCTCGCGGACCCATATGCTGAACTGGGGTGTGCCCCCAGTTCAGTTCTTGCCGGGACCCACCTGAGGAGTGAAACTATATGGAAAACTAATGCTGTCAACTATGGAGACTGCTCTGGGCCCTCCCCCTTCTCTCTGTCTCGGTCTGTCAAAAAACAATAAAAATAAAATTTTAAAGATAGTGTCTTGTCCAAGACCACAAAATAATTTATTGATGGTGTTAGATCTAGAACTTAGGTTTTCTTACTCTAGACTCTGAGACCAGTTTCCTAATTTATAAAATGGGGATAAAAATTCATAGTATTCTCAAAATTCATGCTATAGATATAAGGTCCTTTGCTATTTCATTCATATCACCCTCTTTGTATGAGGTCCAATAGGAGTCACTTGATACTCAATTCAGATCAAAAGAAATTTGTATTATGCTCAGATTCCACTTTAATCCTGAAGATATACATTTAACTCCCAATACAGGTCTAATATATTTTATTATTAAGTTGAAGGGAATACTTTTAAAAATGAGACTGGCTATCTTCTTCATACACTCCACTTAGAAATTCTCCTAAGATGAGAACCAAACATTTTCTCAGAATCGTCACCTATATGCATTTATACATATTATTTATTATTGTGTATATAGCAGATAACACCTTACGCATATTTGTGCACCTTGATGACTATATTTGGTTCATTATATCTCTCATAATTAATCGTAAGAGCCTCTGCTCAGAGGAAAATATTTATATTCAATATACACTCCAAGTTTCTTTCCACAAAATATTCTTATAGGATTCAGCAAAGTTTATAACAAATACTATATAACTTTTTATAAAAATTAAGAACTTCATAGTTGTAATTTTATTTTATTAGCTTTAAAATCAAGATCTGAAAATCTTATTAAAATCTAATGTTATGAGACTAGCAAATATATAAACTTCAGAAAAAAGGATATTAGTTTTAATCTTCAGTTTCCTTTACTGATATTTTATAATTCTTCCATTCCAAAGAAGCCAGTAGATATTACTGTGAGGTTCTATTTTTAGGAATTTCTTCCCAAATCTAGTCCTCACCTTGTATATTAGAAAATTGAATAATTATTTCAGGCAAAGTGTTTTTTCCTAAACTTTTGTTACCGCATATATCTAAAACTTTATTGCAAGTTTAAGAGAGAGAATATTAAAAAAAAAAAAATCAGTATTTCCCTATTGATAATGTGCTGTTAGAGAATTTAAGTTTAAACAAAAAACTTTTCAAAAGTATTAAGATTTATAGTTCTTACATGAGCATATGACAATACTAATTGCATAAAATCAAAGTAAAAAACAATGCTAACAAGAAACCAATGTCAGCAGTTGAATTAAGCACTTCCAACAAGCCTTAAATTTAAAGAAATATAACTGAACTTTGTTAAGGAGAAAAATAGTAAATTACAGCTAAACTACATATAGTCTTTTCTACAGGGGTTTATTCTAAGCATCTTACATATATTAACTCAGTTAATCCTCATGACCCTGTGAAATAAGTGTTGGTATCCCCATTTTTTAGATGAAGAAACTATTTAAGTGACTTGCCTAGGGTGACACAGCTAGAAAGTGGAGAGCTGGGATTTGAAGTAAAAAATTAGTCTATGTTATTAATCTTTTTTTTTTTTTTAACTGAACTGGGGGCTTCACCGCATTTGGAAAGCGCAAGCCAGTTCAGCATGTGGGTCCACCTGGGCCAGAGCCGGGATTCAATCCTCGGTCCTACGGGTTTCAAAGCGAGTGCTTAACCCGCTGAGCCATCCTGGCTTTCCCTGTTCTTAATCTCTTGATAATATGTGTTATATGTTTATAAAATAATTCACTAATTTTTAAAAAAATTGGTACATTAAGAAACTAAAAAGTAGCAGTGATTTATATCTATAAAGATAAAAACCTTAGAAATAAAAATTTAGTTAAACATAAATATTTGTAAATTATACAGAAGAAAGCAATTTTACGGATTGCTGAAAATAATGGTAGCATCAGGTTTAAACAATTTAATTATGTACTGTATTTTTCCATGTATAAGACATCCCCATGTACAAGACAACCCAATATTAAGAAATCAATACACAGGTTACTCCTGTGTATAAGACAACCCCCAATTTTTGGCCTACCAATTTTTGACAAAAGCATCATTTTATACATGAAAAAATAAGGTAATTTACATTTACCTTCAAAAATAGCAGACTATAAATTAGAATAGTTTAATTGAAAGTGTTAGTAACTATTGAATGAGCAAAACAAGAAAAAAGTTTTTTAACACACTAAAAACACTTTTTTTGAACACTGAGAAAATGCTTCCTATACAGGCCTACAAAGTACTGGAGATGTCAAGTTTTATTTCTGGATTTCTTTAATAATGTTCAGCATCAAAGTGTTGGAAATTATTTTTGGATTAAAAACTAGTTTTTTCCTGAACATTCTGTTTAAAAGAAAACTTCTCCTTGTTATTACAAAAGGCAAATTAAAGCATAATATTAGCATCTAACATATAAAAAAGTGCTTTCCACTAGAATTTATGTTTCGTATTAACATCACAATATCCTCTTTGCTTAATATAGCTCTTATAACATAGGAGGGGCTCAATAAATAAACACTGGTAGAAGAAAAACATGTCCTTTGTATTAAAAATTAGCAATTGTTGGGGATGCCCAGATAACTCAACAGGTTGAGTGCTTAGCTTGCAATCACAAGGTCTGGGGATCGAATCCCAGCACTGGCCTGCGCACACACGTCCCAAGCTGTAGTGCAGCTGGCAATCGCCGAGCCTTAAGTGAAGGTTCTTGCCTCCCATGCAGTAGGCCCCCAATCAGTTCCTGCCCTGCGCAGCCCCATATCCACCTGTGTGAAATGAAACTCTGAAACTGTCATAACTAATGATGTACAACTATGGAGACTCCCTTCTGTCTGTCTGTCTGTCTCTGTCTCACCTTCTCTCAAACAAAATAAAACAAAAAATTAGCAGTTGCTAATTAGTAAAATATCAAGCTAGTTCCTTGGGGGAAAAGCTTCTTAAGTTATAATACTAACATATTATTAAAACAATTTTAATAATTTCTAAAACAAGGGACAGAATCAACTGCCAAAATCACTTTACCAAAGTGAAATTGGCACCTACAAATATTAGCTATTAGTAATAGTATTCTTATAGCTCCTGAACTCTTCAAACCATTTATATTAGTATATGTAGAAACTGATGCCATTTCGAAGCTCAAGTTTTTTCTGGAATTACCTAAAGGGCATGACACTGTCCTTTATGTAATAAAAAAAGATTTTTTTTTAAATTTTTGCTTATTTGGGCAACAATGACAATGTATTTTCAAGGTAAGCAAGAACTATAGAGTGTCTACTTTTCCAATTTTACTACCAATATAATTTCAGTTCACACAAGTGGATGTGGGGCTGTGGAAGGAAACCAAACTGGGGGCCTCCCTCATGGGAGGCGAGACCTTCAGCAGCAGTTTAACATCTGTGTTTGCATGGGCCAAGGTTGCAATTTGATCCCTGGACAAGGCAAGCGCTCAGCCTGTTGAGCTATCCCAGCAATCACTAATTTTAATTTTAGACCACTAAAGTTTAAACCACTAAACTATCTCTCCTATTCTTATCCTTCTAATATTGTTTCTCTCTTAAATTCTAGAAATAGACAAATGGTCAATTTATCTTCTATTTTCTTACCATACTAGATGTATTTATTGGTTATTTGTCTATTTCCAGAGAAATTTCTAGTTTCAATTTGTTCTTGAGATGTACTTTTTCAAAAATTCACACAAATTATACCGGAGGGGTGGGGGTGGGGGTGGGGGTGGGGGGACCTAACTCAGAATTATGCTAGAACCAACAGATCACAGGTAGAAATGTTATAAAAGATTACTATCACATATCAGTAAGAAAGGAATTCCTTGACTGTGTAAACGGTTTCGTTTGATTATAGAAAGAAAATTCTCCTGATCAGGTAGAATTTAGGAACAGGATGGGGTGTGAGAGAGAGCATCTTTTTTCTCCTGATACTCAGAAAACAGAAGCATAAAGATCAAAATATTTTGCTCTGCAGAGCTCAATTCAAATAATGAAGCATTATTAATAACATCAGCAGTCCATTAATATGACCTATACAGACTGGAGTCTAACAACAAATATAGCACACAAATTAGCAGCTGTGAATACTAATTGGAAGAACGTGGGTGTGTAAAACTTAATTTCAAGGTGAGAAACCCACAATACTTAACTAGAAAAATAAGAAATAGTTGTAAAAGTATAAACAAAGCCAATTGTCCACTTTACTTATGTTCTTTTACATACCTTCTTTCATTAAAGTATTATTTTTGAAAGTAAAAGGTCATTTGCTTAAGAACAATTATTGAGGTTTCTGGCTTTTCTCTGTTTATCAGGAAAATTAAAGACTGTTAGGCTGGGCTACCAAATGTGTAAATGTACAATATAGTGTCAGAAAAATGACACGTACAGTGTGCATGCACAGACACCACTATAACTTGTGGAGCATTAAAAAATGTTAGATGCATGTGTAACCCGCAGCCTATTATATTAAAACATCAAGCAAGAACCTGGAAAAAAAATACTTTTTCAATATCAGAAGAGTCTGATATTATGAATAAATGACACTGATATAGTGCCAATGCCCTTGAATCGGTCCCAAGAGCTTAAGAAAACTCTTCAAGGCTATTTAGCTATTCAACTAGTCTATAAAGCTTTACACTCACAATAATTAATGTAGGTAGAATGGACATCTAACCCAGAACAACTGAAGAGCAGAAAAAAGGGCTAGACAAAAATAGGGTATTTTGAAACCTGGAAGTCCATTTTTAAAAATCTTAGTAATATTTAAAAAGGGGGGTGGTGATTAAAAGGAGTTTCCTTTATCCCCCAAAGAATTCAAGAGTATCTGATAAGTATTTTTCTAGGAAATTCTGCTTCTAAGCAACAGCTGGAGTGGTTGTCTATGAGCAGTTTCTTTTCATTGTTTTTTGTTTGTTTTGTTTTTTGTGAAGTCATTACAGAAACCTTGACTCCTGATTTTAGATGATATACCCAGGAAATATGTTGAGTTCAATTAAGCCTGCTCAAATGAGGGAGAGATATAAAACTGTGAAAAACAATTTTTTCTTTTATATAGTTTACTTTTCTTATTCTCTCTGTAGATTAAACTATTTCAAAGTAAAATTTACTCAAATCTTGGAAGAAAACATGAGCAAATATAGTTTGGCTGAGGATCTAAAACTGTGATGATTTTAAAAAAATTTTAGCACTAGAGTGGGGGAGGAGGGTGAAGGCATCAAATATATGGTGATGGAAGGAGAACTGACTCTAGGTGGTGAGCACACAATGCAACACATAGACAATGTAATGTAGAATTGAATACCTGGAACCTATGTAATTTTTACCAAGTCACCCCAATAAATTTAATAATTTTAAAAATTTTAGCACTAGTTTTAAAAATTTGGTCATACCACCTTTCCTTTCTCCCTCTTCCTTCCTACACATCCTTAACCCCTCCCTGTCAATGCAACTAACATCTGAAGAAGTAAACTCTAGGCCTTCAATTTGCCTCCAAGAACCACAAGGACAATAGAAAATCCAGTAATTCATATTTCTATTGTGTAAGCTTGTATAAGAATAGTTCTGACCAATTTTCATAAAGCTAACAATATTATGAGGTTAGTTGTTCCAAATTTGTTCTCTGAAACCTTAATGTCTATTGGCATACTTGAATTCTCCATGCTTAAATAAATTTGAAATACCGAATTAAACAGAGCCTTTAATATACTGATGTACACTATAAATCTTTTTTTTTTTTAAGATTTATTTTATTGTGTTTTGACAAGAGAGATGCAGAGAGACAGAAAAAAGGGGGAGGGCCCAGAGCAGCCTCCACAGTTGACAGCTTTAGTTTTCCATACAGTTTCACTCCACAAGTGGACATGGGGCTGCGCAGGGCAGGAACTGGGCCAGGAGCCTCCCGCACAGGCCCCAGCAAGAACTGAACTGGGGGCACAACCCAGCTCAGCATATGGGTCCACGTGGGCCGGGGCCGGGATTCAATCCTCAGTTCCTGGAGCTGCAAAGTGAGAGTTCAACCCGCTGAGCCATCCCAGCTTCCCCCACTATGAATCTTTAACCCTTTATACAACTATTAATATCTCCTAGAAAGTGTTTCAATTTGCACATCAACTTCAAAAATACTGAATTCATTCATAAGCTAGTTCTTGAAAAAGGAGGATTTTTGCTGCTACTTTTTATGTTCTTTGCTTTTAAGTCCTAAGAGAAAAATGAATTTTCACTCAAAACAACTAAGTCTAATTATGCTTTTATATTTTATATGTATACATGCACACAAAAAAATGGAGGTAATTATATTTTAGGTTATCAATAAATAATCATTGGTTTGGAGAATTATGTATATTTTTTCATATACTTTTCATAATAATCCATATTTCCTAAATTTAACATTATTTTGATAATCAAATAAAAAGGTTATTTTGACTTTATGACTTGTATCTCACTGTTATCTAAATATTTAAATCTATCATGCAAAGCATTTTATACCAAATGGGGGAGATGAAAATAAGGACAAAAAAAGCTGAGCTGCCATTAGAAAATTCCTTTCAAACATTCTTCATAAAATACCTCCTTCATCAAATCAAAAAGATGTTTCTGAATTACATATTTAGAGCATAGCAAGAATTCTGAATTAGGAACTTATCCTAATTAAGAACCTACTTTAGAACATCTTTTTTTAAGATTTTGTTGTTTTGGCAGAGAGAGACAGAGACAGAAAGGGGGAGGGTCCAGAGCAGTCTCCATAGTTGTACGTTATCAGCTTTCAACATAGTTTCATTCCACATAAGTGGGTGGAGGTGAAGCAGGGTGGGAACTGGGCGGGGGTCACCAGCATGGGAGGCATGCCCCCTTGAACTGGGTGCCCAACTGGGGAACTGGAGGCCATACCCCAGTTCAGCATATGGGTCCACACGGGCTGAATCACCCCAGCTTCCCTATTTCAGAACATTTTAAAGAGAACAACCTCACTTTTTTTTTTAAGTTTTCTAAAAATTTTTTAGCACTTAATGTGCATATTTGCCAACACAGTATATATGTTGCAGTTAATAAATTTTGTGAAGCCTTTATGAGAAAAATAACCCTTCTTGACAGTTTTAAGAAAGAATATTTAATCCAAGCAAATATTTAAGAATTAGTAGTCGAACCTCATTTTAATTTTTCTAAACATGTCAAAAATGGTTTGCATCAAATGCTTTAAGTACATTTTAAAGAAGTTATCATTTTTACTGTTTTTGACAGAGAGAGACAGGGAGACAGAAGGGGGAGGGTCTAGAGCAGCCTCCAAGTATATATATTTTTAAAAAGTTCAAAACTAAAAATATATCTAGAAGTTTACAACAAACTGGTTGTTCCTTTTAGCTATACCTAATTTAGTTATAAGAACAGAAACATTGTTGTGTTTGTCAGTTTAGGTAACTAAATTATAATCTGATGTAAGCAACCAAAATCAGTGCTATGTATATAGGATGGTACAGGGCTTAAATGGAGCATCAAAGAGACAAAATATCCTACTTCATTTTTTGTAGCTAAGCATCAAATGTAATAAAAATGTATTGTTCTTCCCTATATTAAAACTTGTATTATTTCATTTATGTATTTCCTAATCTTACAACTTTTTGCACTGATACCTAACTTACTGGTGTAAAACATATTCATTCACCATCAAATACTTATCAAACATCCATGTTAGATTGAGGCCAAAGCTTCTATTTTATTATTGTCATCAATGAAACTGCAAAATTACTACCAATTTTATCATAAAGTTAATTAGAAATCCATTATTTCTAATTAATTGCATTTTGGGTTCAAAAATAGTATTGAGCATCTCTCAAAAATATCATGAAGAATATGCTGGGGATGATAGGATGGCTCAGCGGGTTGAGCACTCATCTTGCAGCCCCAGGTTCCGAGGATCAAATCCCAGCCACAGCCCCTGCGGACCCATATGCTGAACTGGGGTGTGCCCTAGTTAGGTTCTCATCGGGGTGAGCATCCTATATGGGAGGCCCCCAGTTCAGCTCCTGCCCGGGGTATCCCTCCCATGTGGGAAGGCCCTGGCCAGTTCCTGCCCTGTGCAACCCTGCACCCAACTGTGGAATGAAAACTATGTAGAAAACTAATGACGTGCAACTATGGAGACTGCTCTGGGCCCTTCCCCTTCTCTCTCTGTCAAAAACAGTAAAAGTAAATCTTAAAAAAAAAAAAAGAGGGGAAGCCGAGATGGCTCAGTGGGTTAGGCGCTCACTTTGCAGCCCTGGGGACTGAGGATCGAATCCCGGTCCCGG
>PVKE010003157.1:0-44559 GCA_004027555.1 Craseonycteris thonglongyai | reverse complement strand
GACCCATATGCTGAACTGGGGAGTGCCCCCAGTTCAGTTCTCACTGGGGTGAGACCCCAGCCCAGTTCCTGCCCTGTGCAGCCCCAGCCCACCTGTGGAATGAAACTATGTGGAAAAACCAATGATGTGCAACTATGGAGATGGTTCTGGGCCCTCCCCCTTCTCTCTGTCTCTGACTGTATCTCTCTCTGTGTGTCAAAAACAATAAATAAATCTTTAAAAAAAAAAAAAAAAGAGCATGCAGAAGTAACTTTCCCAATCATGGTATCCTGAAATAGAAAACACAAACATCACATTTGACAACTGAATGTTTTATTTTCTCATTTTAAGAAAAGCCAATACTCAGTATTTTCATTTAAAGTATTCCCACAGAATACCAAACATAACAATGTCTGTGTGTCTACATATATTTAACTCTCAATTATGTACCCCACTTGATTTAGAAGAAATCTCTGATCTTAATGGGATTGGGAATACTGGAAGGGACTTCACCTGAATTATCATTATTAATAAAAATGCACCTTCCCTCACATTAGCTTATAGTCCACTAGAAATTGAAAAGGAGATGAGTTGTTTAAAAAATAAAATCAGCAACCTGACCCAAAGTGGCAATGTGAAGGAAAGTACTCAAGAATGTACAAGTAACTTTCTTTGAGCTACCACATTTTACATAGTAACTACACAGAGAATGCCATAAAAGCATATACACATTTTAAGAAAGAAAAAATTGTATTGAAATTGTACTACTCAATATATACTGATAATAAAAAATGAATACAAGTCACATTTGACTTCTCCATTACAAGAGGTTCTCAAAGTGGTTACCATCAGCGTCCAGACACTTCTGCTTACTGCAAACTCCTGCTGGTGTCCACTTGTACCGCTGCACATTTAGGTTTCAATTTATCTCACATCTCAAACTTATCATGAATGTGTGAATTGTTAGATGTGTTAGAGGTTCTGTTGCATACGCACGCCTTCACTGTCGTACTTCCACAACATTCTCAAATTTCAAATACCACTTCAAAATGGTCTTGTACTGCTAGAAAAACTGTGCTTCTGCCATTTTCTTTGACTGGCCTGCCTATCACATGGTGACACTAGCATTCATTTCACTGCCATCTTTTGAGCGAACATCATACGACACACTGCTACAGCAATTCAACTTCAAAAAGTAATACATAGATAATATCTCTTAAAATGTGTATACACTTTTTGGCAACTCAAGTATTCAACACAGGTTTGTTTCTGTCTAAAGAACAAGACACTATATAATTTTATTGATATAAATATTTTTTTAAATGGAAATAATTAACCTGTGGTGATAGAAATTAAAAAGTCTGTGTGTATGTGTGTGCGCACACATGCACGTATGAGGGTACTGATTGCAAGTGCAATAAGGGAGTTTGGGGGGTAATGGAAACTTTGGGGTAATGGTTAATAGAGGTGTGTAATATTCTCAAAACTTATTAAACTGAACCCAGGATCTATAAATTTTATCACATTAATTAAATCTTTTTAATCTCAGTACTGGAAACCAAGAACCTGAGGCAGGATTGGAAAGCTGAGCATGTTTTGAGGCTCCTTAAAAAGTAAGGATTCACAGAACAGTTTCTTTATTTGGTTTAACAGTGAGTTCTTAGAATTCTATACATTATAATCTAATATAAACATAATGATTTATTCCAAAGCAACTTTTACATTATGTACTTTTCTTGACTCTGCTTGCTTAGTTCCATTACTGTAGATCAGCGGCCCCCATCCTTTTTGGAAACAGACTAATTTCATGAAAGACAATTTTCCACCAACGGGGGTAGGAGTGGGGGATGTCTACGTGCAGTAAACAGTAGGGTTCACACTCCTATGAGAATCTAATGCCATCACTGATCTGACAGGAGGCAGAGCTTAGGCAGTAATGTAAACAATGGTAGGGCGGGGGGTCAGTGGCTGTAAACACAGATGAAGCTTAACTCACAGCACTGCCGCTTAACTCACAGCACTGCCGCTAACCTGCTGCTGTGTGGCCTGGTTCCTAACTGGGCTTGGACTGGAGAATGCATTATTCAAGATTTACCATACTTGCTAGGCAAAACAATGGGAAATGAAAAGTTAAGGCTCTGATTGTTGTCTTCTAAGTCATCTTTTGTGAGACATCTACAATAACATAAACATATGCTAAATTTTTAACTATTTGAGAAGAAAAAAATCATAGAATGTAAACAAATTGGCCATTTACAATAAAAATATTGGACATTGGCACAGCACTAAACTTAGCACTTCCAGAATGAACTGCAAGGATAGCATTAGAGTTCAAATAACTCAAAATGTTGATTTCTCAACCACTTTCTCAATTTCCCATACCACCCCCAAAGAAATTTACTTTGAAGAGCTTATTTGATTAAGCAAAATTTGAAAGCAGAAGGATTAAAAAGTGAAATAGGTGGTGCAGAAATTAGCAGAGGTGGCACTACCTGAAAGCTCATCAGAAAGGGGAGTGAGAACAATATCAGGCAAGAAGGGTTTGGAAGTATGGATCAGAACAGGAGCACTTTTAGCACTGCGTATATAGGCCGATGGCAGAGCACATTCACCAATGGATCGGCTTCTCATGGCTTTAAAAAAAGGAAAAGAAAGAAGTGGGGAAGGAAAAAAGAAGAGTGACTATAATGAAAGGCTTGTGTCACAGAAAAAGCAGCAACAGAGAAAACTAAAAGATACAAAGGAAGGAAATTTAAACTAAAACATTTCAGCACGGCAAATACTGGCAAGCTGTAAGAAAAGAAATCAGAGAACACATATGACATTTTGAATGTAAACTTTTTGGTGTAAAGCAGAAAAATGCTTTTTATTATTAGCAGTTACAATGGTATAGCATTAAAAACAGCAGACACTTTAGCCCTCTGTTCTTAAAACCAAGGGTTGAAGAGTTCATTGAATGGAAATACTGACTCAATATTATTAGTTTAAAGAAATTTTTTGTATCATATTTGGGCATTTCTCTGAGCTATTCTGAGGCAATTCTGAACCACTCTTCTAAGTGAAACTGCATTCCATGAACAAATCATTCCTACTTTCATATTCTTCCTCAATAAAATTTCATTGTCATTCAGCTCTTTTTAAAGAAAGTTTTATGTAATTCATAATCTAGAGAATTGAATCTTGTGGTACTTGTTCCTGGTGGGAGAAGAAGGCTTAATCAAATCAGTACCTCTTATTTATATGAAAATTAATAGTATATATTTTTAATTACATAGAAACATTTATAGAATAGAATTTGCAAACAACATAAAGAATCAACCTACTGAGAAAAATAAATAAGTGTGCTTATTCATAAGCATTATTACATAAAAACTTAAAAGATTTAATGGCAAAATTTTTAAAAACTGGATTATTTTTTATAAATTGCATTTGTAGCTATATTTGGTAATGTCGTAAAAGGAGTCACCAGTTCACAAAATTAAAGAGAAATTTTAATACATTCAGAAGTAATCAAGTTTATATTTCCCAAACATTTTTTAAGCTAATGTTTATTTTAGAAATTCCTGAATAAAGTTATGTGTACTGTTATATATGAATAAAGGACTTAAAAGAAACAACATTATATAATACAAAGTGTAACAGTGACACTGATGAAAAAAAATCTGAACATTAATATCAATTCAAAATCCTGGGTTTTCCTGATTATAATATTTGGTTCCCTGATGCTTAAATTCCTTAACCTGTTAAGTAAGGCCTTTGTGACCTGGCTGCAATAAACCCTGAAACTTCATCTTCTCTACCTGTTCACCAGTGCTGTTGCCATATAGAATTTTATACTACTCCCTGAAAATTTCATGTTCTTTCACAACAGCATGACTTTTGAATTCAAAATATACTTGGTCTTCTCTACTTGACACTACTTAATACTCAAAATGTCATCTCCTCTGTGAATCTTTTCTGATTCTCCCACATAATTATTAGCAATACAGCAATGAAAAAAAACAAACAAGAATGTCTGCTTTTTTAGTGCATTTTATGTTTTCTATATCTGCCTCCAACCTTTTCAAATGCAAAAAGTGTATCTTCCTATCTTTATGTTCCTAGTGCCTGGAATACATGAGATCAACAAATCTTTACTGAATACATATCTGTATTTGGGCAGCCCAGCACAATCACCTCAAAAACAAAACTTTCAGTTGTGAACATACAGAGGAGAAAGACAGAAAAAGTATCAACCAAAAACTAAAGGTACGTCATAGAGTTTATAACTAGAAACGGGTAGCTACAGATTTTTCAAAAAAAAAAAAAATTAATGTTGGCAAAATAAAGAATTCTCTAGGAGCAGTTTTTATGTAAATTTATGTGCAACAAAACATGGAAGGCCGGAATACATTAAGACAATGGCAACAATCGGTCTTCAGTATATGGATTGCCATGTCATGTATTAAAGATAACTGTACTTTAAAATTGAACCCATATACAAAATGTTAAAATCTTGCCCTACTCATGTTTTCCTGCCAGCTCCTTCTTCTTTTTGTGAAATAGAACAATTTTATAATCCAATTTGAAATACAAGTTATGTTGATTGCAAGAAAATCACTCACTTGCTAAAGATACACACAAGCAAAACTTGAAGTGCTACTTGTTAACGTACCATCTACAGTTACGATATGATTTTTAGAGATTTCTTTTAAAACTAAATTGAATCAAATTTTTGGTTCTATAAATGAGTTACATTATTTTTTTCTAGTTTTTCCCTTGGGTCAGGTAATTCCTTGGAGATATTAATTCTTTTTATTTCTTCTTTGCCACCATCAACTTGAAGAGACTGGGCATTTCCCTTGGAACTTCTTCCATAACTGCAATGGCATAAGTTAGTGTTATAATCCAGAATGAATTCTTCAAAAATGACCCCTCCATTTTCTTACTATAACTATTGGTCTTTATGCATACCTGAAAATTTTGTCAAGTGCCTCACAGCTATGCAACTCACACTACACAAAATTACTTACAACGAATAAGCTATTGGACTTTTTTGAGATGTACTAATCTAAAGCTTAGGTCAGAGAATCTCTGTAAATAAAGCCACTGACATTTCTATTGTTGCATATATTCCTAAGCAACGCCCATCGGTCATCTTAAATCTGCAATATGCTTTATATAGATGGAGGGAAGTATGCAAAATATAATATCCAAAAGTAAAAGAAAAAATCCAAACCTATAAGCATGCCCATTTAAAAAACAAAACAAAACACAAAAATAGTAGATGAACTCCACATAAATTCATTTTGGCCCATAAAATAGACACACTATATCAAAAACTGTAATCTTCACTTCAGAGTTCCCATGCAACATATAAAATTCATGAAATAGGAGAAAGGCCACTGTGGCTCTTTCTCATTTACAAAATTTACACATATTCCTCCCTTTTTATAATTAAGTAAAATTCACATCATGTATAAATGTGTGCCCATTGACAGAAATAGTTTTGTAAGTCCTCAAATTTAGGCCCAATATTATAATAAATATGAACTAAGATGAAAATCTGAAAACAAAAGCAGTGATGCATTTGTTTCAAACTTTGAATACCAGGTCCTAAACCATAATTGCAAACAAGTCACATTGCTTCTCACAAATATATTCTAAGTCCTAAATTCACCATACTTGTTGGCATAAATAAAACCTTAGATATGTCCTCCAAAAAATTTTTTATTACATTTTAAAGTCAATATTAATAACAGAAAATTTCTTACTAAGGTCTTCTGGGTAATCTGAGATTTAAAGAAATATGCAGTGTTTAAAAATTTTTAAATAAAGACAAGTTGCCTTTAAAGTGAAAAAAAATTATCTTAGAATTCCTATCTGAGTATTCTAGAAAGCAACCAATGAAATAAATCTTTCAATATAATAAAATTATTTTTGTAAACTTCATCACAGACAATACTAGCGTTCTCATGAATTATAAGGACATCAGACGACTGTTGTCAGTTTAGACTACTAGTATAAACAAGACTGTTTAAAGTTAAATTTGTCTTAAGAAGTTTCATATTCTATCGCTATCAGATAATTCAGTCATGGTAAAGAATATGATAGTTTTATTGAGAGGAATTAGGTTTGTTTTTAAAGAAATACTGCATTAAAGAGAAATGTACCGTAAATTAAAGTCAGAAATATTACAAATGTGATCTGTTTCTCCCATTACAAGTCATAAAATTAAGAGACGAAGAATGATACAAACTTTAAAAATAAAATGTTTGCAGGTAAATGTGGTTATTTCAAATGCCTAATTATTTTCTAATTCTGCTGAATATGTATTTTTTAAATTAATATACTTTAACTTTTTAAAAAGCAGTTTTAGGTTTACAGAAAAACTGAGTGGCAATAAAAAGAGTTCTAATATGTCCTCTTTGTCCCCACAACCTCAATTTCCCCAAATATTACCATCTTGCATTTGTATGATATATTCCTACAATTGATGAGCCAAAACTGATACAGTGTTTTTAACAAAAGTCCATAATTTATATCAGGGATCACTATTTGTGTTGTACACTCAATGAGTTTTTGACAAGTGTATAACATGTATATACAGTCACAGTACCATACAGATTAGTTACACTGCTCTAAAAACCCTCTATGTTCCACCTATTCATCCCTCCTCTTTGCCCCTGTTCCCCATCCTCTACTCCCTGGCGACCAGTGATCTTTCATATTCTCCTTAGTTTTCCCTTTTCCAAAATGTCATATAGTCGAAATTATATATAACCTTTTCAGATTGGTTTCTTTCACTTAGCAACACACATGTGGGACTCTTCTGTATTTTTCACAGCCCAACAGTTCATTTCGTCTTATCATTGAATAATATTCCATGTGTGGATGTACACAGTTTGTTAATCCATTCACCTACTGAAGGATATCTTGGTTGCTTCCAAATTTGGGCAATTATGAATAAAGCTGCTATATACAGTATATGTACAGGATGATTGGATCCTCTGGTAAGACTATGTTTAGTTTTTTTAGAAACTACCAAACTGTCTTCCAGAGTGGCTGCCCCATTTTGCATTCCCACCAACAATGGGAGTTACTGTTATTCCACAACTTTATCAGCATTTGGTGTTGTCAATGTTTTGGATGTCAGACATTCTAATAGGCGTGTAATGGTATCCTCATTGCTTTAAGGGCAATTTAATTTCAAACCCTACAGATTAAATCTACAGACATACCTATATATATGTACAAACTATAGTAATTATATAACTTTATTCTGTGCCATTTTAAATAGTATTATATTGGAAATAAACTTTTAAATAGTATTATATTGGAAATAAACTAATGTTTATCTTTAAGATACTTAAAGATATGATAAATTATGTTAAATTATGATACTTCCATGTAATGAAATCTGATTCAAGTTCAACATTTTCTGATATGCAATAATATTTAAGATACAACAATATAACTTTTCACCTTCTAGCACTCCTTTCCTTACTCCACATTTCACCATTCTGTCCTCCTTATTCTTCCTCAAATATTCAAGCCCATGCTTGCTCCAGGGCTTTTATATTTTTTCTACTGCCTGGAACACTCTTCCTCTAAATGTCTTGCTCTCACTTAATTCAGGTTTCTGCTCTTCAATCATATGATTAGATAGGCCCTCACTGACCTCCCTATCTAAAACAGTCCCATTTCCTCATCCTATGAGTACCGGTATATTCTCTGGCCCTATATCCCGCTTTACTTTTCTTCATAAAACTTTCTACTTTCTGGCATGTTTACTGATTTATCTGTTTATTATATATCTCCCCCAACACCAAAATTGTCAAGTTTCAGTGGAACTTATTTGCTTTGTTCCTACCTATAGCCTCAATGCTCAGAACAATGCTACCATAGTTGACTACTTAAAAAATGTTTTTCATTTGAATGTCTAAAATGCTATGGTTCACAACAATATGTGTACTATGATATATGCCTGTATATGCATAAAGTATCTTTAGAAGCATGCTCAAGAAACTGATAACAGTGGTTCCAAATGAGGTAAACTGGGGAGGGTGGGGAATAGTGATGAGGGAAAGACTTATTATAGCATGTACATACATTACCATAGTTTGAATTTTTAGCTGAGTTCACTAACAAAAAATATTAATTTTAAATATTAAAAAATATATATGTCCAAATAATACCCTAATTTATTCTGCTGCTTCTTTTAATATTTTTTACCTTTATGATGGCACCTTTCTAAAATGTTTAATGCTTTAACTCTTTATTTGATAGGTTTGCTCAATAAACAAGCTAGACAAGGTTGTTTTAACAGGTACTAGAGTCAAGAATGAATTTAAGATATTTTACTCATTATATAGTTTTTAAAAATTAGAAATATGCCAACATGTTAACAATCATTACTTATTACACAACTAATGGGTTTTTACATTTCCTTCAACTTTACTTCCTACACTAACCATACATTATTTCTATCAACAGAAAAAACCTCTAAAAAGTGTCCTCTATAAGAAACTTTAAAAAAAGATTCAAGCTTTAATTAAATAAAACAAAGTAAAAATTTAAACTTAACTGAACAATTCCTTCCTAATCAATACACAAACATTTTTTGTAAATGTGATATTAATATAAACAAAGAAAGCTATTTCAGATGTAATCAACATCTAACCAAGAATTTCAAAAAGTGATTCTATATCAAAATTTCTAAGTATTATGTTAAATTTAATCCCTCAATATCCTTTTTCCTTGTATAATTTCTTATTCTTCTTGCTATGTCAACATAATTCTATGCTTATTTTATAAGCAGAAAACAACTGTGAAAATATAATTTCTCTGAAGAATTTAAAACTAACCATGATTTTTAAGTTTTAAATCTTTAATTTCCCTATTATCTTTCTAGTTTTGTTTCTTCCTTTAGAATGCAATCCTTAACACTAGAATCCATCATTTATAAATGACATATCCTTACAACAATGGTTTTAAATTTCTTTAAAATAGTGTTTTTCACTGATTACCAGTAAATATAAATACATTCCCACAGAAAATTCTCTTTCCATAGAATCACAGATTGTAAAGCCTTAAATAACTTAAAGCATTTTTATTCCAGGCATGTGAGGAATTACCATTCTCATTACACAGATGAAGTAAATAAAGCCTAGAAAGTTAAGTAAACTGTTCATGGTTAATCAGCTATTTAGTAATGAAAAAAAAAAGTGAAAAAACAGACCAGGACAAAATCCTCTTACTTTTCATTACAGTACCCTTTCTACTACAATTTTAGCAAGCTATTATAAATCTGAGAGGAAAAGGAATAAGATGGTAGCTAAGTCCACAGCATGCTGAGTATTCCTATATCCAGAAATTCATCCCATCATTGCTTCCTTGTTGCTATTCCCAAGGTTATAGAAATTTCTTCATGTCTGTTAAAAGCAGAAAGAAACCTAGCAATAGACTCCTTGGCTTCAGCTGTCTGCAAGCAGAGAGAATGTATTCCTGGCTGGAAGTCTGCAGAGACAATCTAATTATATAACTGCAGCACTGAAAATTAGCTACCCTAATTTTCCATGTTTGTGAGCATATTTACTTAGAGACTACCCCAATTAACCCAAAAGTTCTAGAAAATGAATCAGAGTTCTACTTCTTCAATTCTGTAAAATAACAGTTTAAAATTATTGAGATCTACAATAAATAAGCTACACAATAACAATAATGTAAGATAAATCTTAAAAGCATAAAGGAATAATATAGTAGGCCTCTGAGTACTATTGAAAAAAATGTTTTGCTATAGAAGTGTTTCACTAAACAACAAAACTCAATCCATTAAAAAAAACAGAATTTTCATACATTGTTAGTAAGGACTATAAATGTATTGCCCCGGATGATTCTCTTGATTTTAAAGAGTACATACCAACAGTTTTTTGCCGTACTATACTCCTCGCCTTCTCAGTGCCTGGGGAACCAGTGGTTGTTGCACTTCTCTGTCTCATTGGGGCTTGACCAGGCTGATCACGACTCCATCCTCTAGAAAAGGACTTGTCAACTGAAACTTTCTGAAATTCATGTCCAACTCCTAAAAATATAGATTTGTAATCTTAGTATACTATCACTTGATCAATAATCTCTACAAGTTATGTGTGCTACCTTGTCTTAGATTTTTAGATTTACTCATAATGTATTATAGAGTAACAATATAAAATGCTTGTATATGGCTTTATTGAACTTCATTTTATGTAAAAATCATATTCCAAACACATGCAGAGATTTTAAAATACACTGTAAGCAATAAACTGCTATAGATCCTCTGCCACCCACTTGATTCATAACAGAAATGAAACATTTGGACAAGCAAAAAAGCAGGAAATCAGCTAACCAATAACTATCCTGTGGTAGAAGTTACTAAATCTCTACCTGCCAATAATAACCACTTGGGAAACAATTAGTCCAGGAAAAAGTAGGTCAGTCACATACTTAACCACCGCAGACTATTGTTCAGTATGAACTGTGACTCAAGATGTAATTTCTAGGTAGCAACTAACTATAGAGTAAAAAGTACTAACAAACCAAGGATCAAAAACATGTATTGATGATATAATTAGAACGGACTGTCTCTCTCCACCCCTTTTTAACATTAAATAGATACACAGTCCACATCTAATATTTGCTTTTAGTTAAAACTAAGAAAATGTTTTCAAAAGGATTTTCAAATAATTCTTTTTAAACAGAGTAACAAAATAACCATCTAAGTTCTAACAAAAAAATTGTGTATGTTAAAAAAAGAAGAGTGTTTTATAAATTTCCATTTTGGTTCATTACTAAAAATAAAATATTTAAGATTGTGAATTATTTAACTTTATCTAGATAAGTTCAGAACACTTCATCTCTCACCAAAATCACTACTGATTTAAAGGTTCTTCAAAAAAATGTTTTATTATTGAAAAATTTTAATCTTTAGGGTGAATGAAGGAGGGAATAAATAAGAGAAAAGATAACCCTCATCCCTCTTCCTAGACCAACTTAAATAAATTTATATGGAGCATCTCTCTGAACAACTCTTACCTTTCCCTTTGTGCTTTTTTTGCTTCTGTTCACTCAGCTTGTCCAATGGTAAATCACTGAGATCCAAACTATATAAATTTCTAGCTAAAACTTTAGTTAGTGTCTCCATAGTTAGTGACCACTCAGTGGCTAACTCTTCCCAATAGGTCAACGATGACAAGACTGAAAGTAACTCGTCCCAAAGTTCACGGGAGATGTACACATTTAAATTTGCTTTGATCCAGGCAACTATAAGAGTCTATAAATAATCAGAAATAATAATTAAATGTGTTCAAAAATTACCTATACAATTACTTACAAATTACCTAAAAACAAGAGAATAATATCCATGACCGTTTCTTGGTACATAATAATTATAAAAGTAATTCACGCAATCATTAGTACCACTATTACCGACTCTCAATATTCTAGCAGTTAAGGTAAGGTACCAAAACTGAAAAGAAATCTCCTTAAAGTTGTAACTACCCTTCATGCTCTATTACATTAATGTTAATTAAAACAAAATGTTGTTTAAAAGAGATAAAGTCTCTACACTATTAAACACTGAAATTATTGAGTAGTTAATGGTCACTGAACTAAAAAAACAAAAAAACAAACTACACATTCTCAAATTAAAGTAGAAATCACTAACTATATAATAGTTCAAATTTTCAAAAAAAAAAATGTAAAGACACCAGAGGAAATAAAGGTGTTCTGTAAGAAATCCAATCACAGAATAAAAAACTTATTTGTAAAAGAATGGAAATTATTGATTCGCCAATATCCCTGAGATTTTATGGATTCATACTGAGGATATAACCACCTATTAAAGAAATGCCACAAAATAGTTTTTCAAAAGATGAACTCTACAAATTTTACTAAGTCACAAAACTTTACACACTAAGTGTAAGCATGAAAGTGAGAGAGATTAATGGTATAGAGCATTAATAACTAGTGTCCCTCCATTCTGTCTTTAAATATTCAGACTACAAAAAAGTTATTCCCCATAACAAGGTAAAATTTTGTCTTTCTGTAGTTCAGATCATTGGATTAGTTATAACAATGGGGAAATTTAAAAAGGAAAAACGGTTAATGAAGAGTTGTTTAGATAATACATGTATCTGGTTTCAAATGATTAATCACTAACAGCATAGAATGTTAGGTAAACTAGCATATCTGAAGAGAAAAATAATCTTTAAATGGTTATATTTATGGCCAAATATTAAATCTAAAAGAGCTCTTATCTTGACATTAAGAACTATTTTATCCATGCATTTGTATTTAACGTGTTATCTTAAGAAAATAGTTTGCTATTTTCCAAAGAATCCGTAACATATTTAGTCAATACTCCATCCTCAGGTTGGAAACCATGATATACAATTCCTATATTAACAAACTACCACTGATACTTCAAATAAAAAAGTGAAAGAAATAAAATCTTATGAAACAGCATGATAAATAAAATCTTAATTTCCGACCTTTTCATTACCATGAAATAACTTAAAAGAAAGTTTTGTTTTCAAACAATACCAGAAATTTGGAAACTCATAAAGCAAACAATTAGGCCATTACTCATGACACCTTCCAGCAGCTTTTTGCAATAACAGTAAGTACAACACACAAGAGATAAAGTAAATATCAGCCTGTTTGAACATTTTTTCACAGACCTGATATATCTCTCACTCTTACAGTAGGCTGTGAGTGTATATATAGATATATGGCAAATAGCCTATTTAAATAAACAACTTTTAATTTAGCTTTCAAGTAACAAGTGCACGGCTCAATGCATTTTTAAAAATTACACATCTATCCATCTATTTATCTATTTATTTATTTTTATTGCCTGAAAAAGTGGTCCTGCAAGGCGACCTGCCAAGGTCATATGTTTTTTCCCCTGGAACTGTAGGAAAGCTTGTGATGGCATCTTCAGGACAGACTCCGTGACTCTGAGCAATACAAGCAGCATCTGTTCCCTTAAAGTAAAAAGATTAATTAATGTTTCCCTCATGTGTATGTTTGCTTTTGATTAATCAGTAACTTTCAAATTAATATTTGTTCCCAAAATGGTATTATCTTTCAACAACTCAAATACAAAACAGCTTTCAAATTTTTAGAATTCTTTAAATATTAAATTCCATTTTATAAGTTTGCATCCTTTTGAAACCACTTTTCAGCCACAATACTCATCAAATAAAAATTTATGTAAAAGCTGAGGAACTGGGGATGAAAATGTAGAGACTGCTCCCATCTCCCCACCCCACAAATCAAGTAGTGACCTTAGGAAACTATTTGAAGCATCTATCTATACAACATAGTTCTACCTTAATGCATCTAATTGATCCATCTTTACAATAGGGAGAACCACCACATATCTACAATTGTACTGGGTTCAATTTAAAAACCTACATACTTTAAGATTAACAGATTAGAATAAACCTGATAAGTAATCATGGGCCATCACTCCATTGCCTCTTTCCATCCTTTTTAGTTTGGTCATGTCTCTTTCTCCTAGAGGCCTATTATTAAGACCATAAAAACTACCGTATTTGTACCTAATAATTCAATCATGTGTGAGAAAGAGGCTAACAAAAGGACTTCAGTTGGGTGTAGCCAAGCTAACAGCTCAAGCCCCTATTACAGCCCCTTACTCTGTGGCTTATTTGTTGGACCATTCCAGGCATACCAATATGTGAAACAATCCATGTGATAAGTATGGCAAAGTTAGCAACATAATCCAGATCTAGCTGTCATAAATTTTTCTGGAAAATCAAATAGAAAAGTAGCACACAATAAAAAATATCCTGACTATTTTATTAATGTGAAAAATATCCTGAATTTATTAACAAATGCATGTATTCATTCATAAAATAAAAATCAAAGGTGCTGCATTTGTAATCCTAGGCTTCTGGTTTAGCTAAATGAAATGAAACGTAGATGAAATCAACCACACATGCAATGAAGTACAGGTTTCCAAATAAATCTTACCTGATATGTGGTCAAACCAAACTCAATCATATATTAGATAACCTTTCACTTTGCAATGTAATAACAATGACTTTAATTCATAGCCTTAAAAACTAAATGAAAGTATGTGGGTAATCTCTCATAATGCTATGACTTCAATAGATTTTATAAAAATTAAGAAAAATATTCTAAAATTATGTTGTACATAGCAAGCCTCTCACTTTACTGGCTCAACAGCACTGAATCAAAGTATATATAAAAAGAAAAAGAAATGCCAGGATAGCTTGGCAGTTGAGTGATTGCTTTGCAATCACGAGGTCCGTGGTTCAGCTCCTGGCCCCAGGCCATTGTAACGCACGTGCTGAACTGCAGAACAACTGGTAAATGCTGAATGGTATAGCAGTGAAGGTCCTCACTTCTCATTCAAAAGGCCCCCAGTTCGGTTCCCACCCTGTGTGGCCCCATATCCACCTGTGTGGAATGAAACCATGTCACAACTAATGATACACAACTATGGAGACTGCACAGCCCCTACAACCCTTCCCTCTCTATCTTCTCTCAAAACAATAAAAAACTAAAATACAATCTTAAAAAAAAAAAAAAAGGAAAGCCGGGATGGCTCGGTGGGATAAGCACTCATTTTGCAGCCCCAGGGACCAAGGACCGAATCCCAGCCCCAGCCCATGTGGACCCATATGCTGAACTGGGGAGTTCCCCCCAGTTCAGTTCTCACTGGGGTGAGACTCCGGCCCAGTTCCTGTCCTGTGCAGCCCCGAGCCCACCTGTGGAATGAAACCATGTGGAAAAACCGATGATGTGCAACTATGGAGACTGTTCTGGGCCCTCCCCCTTCTCTCTGTCTCTTTATTTCTCTGTCAAAAACAATAAAAATAAATCTAAAAAAAAAAAAAGAGGAGGGACTAACAAAAAAAAATGACCCAAAGTAGTATAGTTACTGGTTAATGATAACTAGGGTTCTGAAGTCAGAAGGGTCACAATTCAAAGCTCAGCTATGTGAACAAGGATAAATTACTTAATCTCTTTGTGTCTAAAAATCACCACATAAAATAGATATATTATCAATCTCATAGGGCGCCACTAAAATTATGAAAGAAAATGCATGTAAAGTAAAAAGGTCCAAATAAGTTAGCAGCAGTAATTACTTCCAGATATAACTATATTAATACTGTTAATAACAAACTTTTTCAAAATAAAGCCATTTTACCCTACTGGGCCTACGTAGCAATACATAAATTAAGCATTCCCTTAAGTACTCCCACTTTTTAAGAATAATTCAAAGGAGAAAAGTTATATATGTTCACTGTCCTCACCTCCTCCAATAGCAAAATTAAATAATTATCTATTCATCAACAGATGACTGGTTGGGATGCCAGGAGAGCTCAACAGATTTGAGAGTTTGCCTTGCAACCGCAAGGTCCAGGGATCAGATCATAGCTTGTGCAAACCTACATGCTGAACTGTGGCACATAGTAACCGCCAGTATGGCAGTGAAGATTCTTGCCTCCCACGTGGGAGGCGCTCAGTTCGGTTAAACCCTGCGCGGCCCCACATCCACCTGGGTGGAATGAAATTTTACCAAAACTAATGATGTACAACTGTGGAGACTGCTCTGGGCCCTCCCAGCTTCTGTCTCTTTCCCACCTTCTCTCAAACAATAAAATAAATCTTTAAAAAAGGTATAGATGACTGGTTAAGAAAATTATGGTACATACATATGGCATAATACTATGTAACTATGTGTGTGGTTTGGTCAGTGAGATTTTGGGCAACTTTTATTATCTTTTTAAAACTTTGTTTTGAATTTTGTAATGAAAATGCATCAGTTTTACAAAAATTGAAGAACAGCTTCTCATCTCCCCCAAAAGGCCTATTTTTCCATTTAACTAAACAAATATTTATAGAGTACCAATACTACGTAAGGTACTATGCTAAGAAATGTAGAAAACATGAAAACAAGAAAACCAGTATATACTTTTAAGTACCTCTCAATTCAATGGGGTAAACAGACATTTATACAAATAATTTAGAGATTAAGACAATTTTGACAAGAACTATAATAGAAGTACAAATACAGAATTAAAGGAAGTGAGGAAAAAATAAAAGGAGATGTGGAAAAGGGAAGATAGACTCTAAGGACAGTTATGGTGACAATAGGAAAAGATGGCATGAGTTAAGACACTGTAAAGTTCAGCATGTGCTCAGGAAAAAGCAATCTTATAAAGCTGGGAGGTAGACTCCCATGTTGTAGGGTAGAGTTCAGGTCTGAGAAAGGGCTAGAAAGTAGGTAAGGAGGAACCTGACTGTACATGATCTTGAATACAGGTTAAAGAATCAAGCATTCATACATTCAATCATTTATTTATTTATTCATACATGCAAAAATTCCTTCGTTCATATATAAATGCATGTATTCATTCCTGGGGACACAGAAGGCCATTATATGCCCACTTTAGAAAGATAATCCAAGGTGTCTTGTGGAAGTTTGATCAAAGATGTTGAGATAAATTGAAAGAAACTAGTTGTCACATGATTATAATACAAAATATTAAATTTATTTTCATTTACTTAATAATAGCAGCATCTACAATGTTGTAACAAGCCTTGTTCATAAACAATAATCCTCTAAAAATTACTAAACTCTTATACACAATATAAAAAACATAAAGAATAAGCATTTTTACCAAGTCTTTTTGTCCATTGATACTTGCACAACCATGAACCGATAAATATTAAGAATGCGTTTACACATATCTGTGTGCTCATCCAGAAGATTTTTTATCTCATTTGCAGGTTCAAGAAGAAATATATTTGATGAGTTTATAATAAACACCTAAGACAAAAGAAATCATTAGCCATTCATTATAGAATTTCAATAGCAAATGTGTTATTAAAAGAAAAAAACCCTTCAATGTTGACCACGAGTGATCTATAACAAATTTAAAAACATAAGACTGTAGGTTAATTCTAACTCTACTTCAAACACTGGCTTGATATCTAAAATTTAAACTCATTAAACTTGTGTACTATTATGTTTATTTTACTAGATAAATATTAAATTATTATGTGGCAATCTCCCAAAATAAACCAAGTGAAAAACAGCACTTTTTAAAACTGAGAACTTTAATAACCCTATCACTGTCACAAAATAAAAGAAACAATAAAAAATACAAATAGTTAGGGATGCTGGGATAGCTCAGTGGTTGAGTGCTTGCCTTGTAATAGCAAGGTCCAGGGTTTGACTCCGGCCTGTATGCTGAAATGCAATGCAACTGATAACCAACCACCAGAATGGCACAGTTGCAAAGGTTCTCCCCTCCTGTCAGAAGACCCCTGGTTCAGTTCCCACCCCATGTGGCTCCACATCCACCTGTGTGGAATTAAATCATGTCACAACTAATGATGTAGAACAATGGAGACTGCTCTGAGTCCTCCCTACTTTTCTCTCTCTCACACACACCTTCTCTCTCAAAAATAAAAAAAAAGAAAAAAATAACAAGCAGACAATATAAATCTTCAAAAAAATACAAATAGCTAAGGGTACAAATAATATCTAAATCAGAAATTTTCTGAATGAGGTGGTCAAAACTATTCTCTTTTTACGTGTTTATTGGCTATTTACGTATACCTGTTTTAATAACATATTGCATTAAAAAGACTGCATATTATAGTACCACTAACAAGGATCCAGCAATATGTATCTTTCATTAAATTCATTATAAGCAAACCGTTAACTGTATTTTGTTATTGAGGACAAACTTATTATAATGGTAACAGGGATGAGAAAAGGCTCTCAAGAGTCTTTCGAGAAAGAGAACATTACATCAACTGTAAACCAAGGACATTTACTTATTCTACACCCATAACTCTGATTTAAATCCTGTGGATGAACTACTAACAAAATATAGCTGTAAAATCATATGAGAAAAGAGTACTAAGCTAACTTTAAAATAGTTCAAATAGAAAAGAGCTGACTCTGTACCGTAGCAACAGTGTTTGGATTTTTTATTTGAACTGCCAGAACTTTTTTGGTCACAGAGAATTGGCTGATTTCCATTGTACATTTTGAGGCTTTGTTTCACGGTTGTATTGGTACACCCATGTTTCATCACAAGTGATAACACTGCCCAAAATATTGTCTTGCTTCTCTGAAAGGTGTTGGCAAACTTTGACTCTCCTTTGCTTTAGTTCATCAGTGTGAGCCTTCTGGACTATTTTTGCATACACCATTCTCATGCCAAGATTTTCAGTTAAGATTTTTCTGTTTTTCTATAGATGTTTACTTGGTCTACTATACTTCTCAAAGTCAGCCAACAATTTTGACACACAATTCAACGAACTTTTTGTCAGTTCTGCTTGTTCCTGGCTGCCCTGACTTCTATTCATGAGTGACACTGTCTCTCTCCTCAGAAAAACGTTTAATCCATTTCTATACTGCCATTTTCTTCATGGAATTATCCCCATAAACTTGGACTAACATATCCCTTATTTTACTTCCACTCTTGACAAGTTTAACAAGAAATTTAATGTTTGTTCATTGCTTTAATTCAAGATCCAACATTATTTCCATGGAATATAAAAAAATGCAACAACAATCATGAATGCCACTCAGTAAGATATCATCACACATCGACAAGAATACAATTATCAGATACTGGTATACCAAGGTTATGAAACCTTACTGAGTTTTTTTGTACAGTGCTGCCAATGTAAGCACATAGTGGTAAGCTCTTGAACTTAATTGTCAGACCTGGTAGGCCAAGTTTTGCCCTAACCTTCATGGAAAATGATCCCTATTTTACACAAGCTGCTTCATAGAAAAGAAAGAAAAGGAAAACCAATGAATGTATCTTTATAAAACTGTAATCCTATTATCAAAAACAGGCAAGGACTATATGTAAGAAAAATATGTAAGGGACTAATATCACTTATGAAGACAAACATCTTAAATAACAATAACAATTCAAATTAAGCAAAGTATAATACTTTAGGATCTGGTAGTATTTACCCCAGAAATGTAAGGATGCCTTGACATCAGAAAAGTCTATCAACATAATATACTGTCACTAGATTAAAATGAAAAAAAAAGTATGATCAATGCTTAACAAACAACAACAAAAAAGGTAAAATTCCTTAATCTGAAAATAGGCATTTATTAAGAAATACACAAATATAACAGCAACTGAACCTGGGAAGTACTATTACCTCTTAATCCTGGGAAGAAAATGGGGAGTAGAGAATAAATATAAATATGAATGAATTGAAAAGGAAGACAAAACTGAGCTTTGTAGCAATCCAGGAGAAAAGCATTCCAGACAAAAGGAAAAGCAAGTTTAAAGTACCTAAGTTACAAGCTTGCCTTACATATCTGAGGAACAGCAATGAGTAAAGAATGAGGTAAGAAGTAGGGAAAAGCAGTGGAATACCATATGAGAAACAGAGATAGAGCTTGTGCAGAAGAGCTTCTCACACTACCAGTGATGAAAGAACAGGATTCTTCCATCAATCTTTTGCAGAACAATCCTATTATAAAATTTAATTAAAAATGAATTAATAGGAAGAAGAAAATGCAATAAAGACACATCAAATCCAAATCCAAACTTTCATCAAAATCAAGAGGTATTCAATGACTTAGTTTCTAAACTTATACTCTTAATTTTATAATTATGTTGTGGGCCAGCACTAGTCAGTCCATGGATCACACTCTGAGGAACAGTGATGTAAATAAAGCCTAGAGAGCATCAGAAAGACTTCAGTAGCTTTTATGCTACTGGAGTGTTATAAGCAGAAAAATGACATGATCTCACTCATTTTAGAGAATCTCTCTGGCTACTGTTTTGAAAATATTACCATGGTGATGGGTAGAAAAGAGAAGAAGCAAGAATATTAATTAGAAGTTTAGTACAATAATCCAGATGAAAGATTATGGAGGCTTGGACACAAGAGGTAGTGTCTGTGCTGAAAGGAGTCAAATTCTGCATCGATTCTGACAGAGAGAGAGAGAGAGACAGAGAGACAGAGACAGAGACAGAGACAGAGAGAAGAGGGCCCAGAGCAGTTGCCACAGTTGCATGTCATAAGTTTTTTGACATGGTTTCATTCCACACAGGTGTGTGGAGGTCGCACAGGGTGGGAACTGGGCGGGGGGCCTCCTGCATGGGAAACACAACCAGTTCAGCACATGGGTCTACATGGGCCGGGGCCGGGATTCGATCCTCGGTCCCTGGGGCTGCAAAGCAAGCGCTTCACTCACTGAGCCATCCCAGCTTCCCCACTGCATACATTCTGAAGGTTAACGGGATGTGTTGTCGAAGGCTAAGATATAAAAGACGTACAGGAAACAAGATGGCCCGAGTAACTGGATAACAGAGCTGCCATTAAATGAAATGAAAAAAAACTGTAGGAACAGCACATTTGTTGAGCAAGATCAGAAGTCAAGTTTCAGACATATCAAGCTTGAAATGTCTATTAGATATTCAAGTGAAGACGCCAAGTTGGCATTCAAATATTTGTGTTCAAGACTCTCGAAGTTCAGACAAGAGGTCTCAGACTAGAGATAAAATGTGTAGGTTACAATATATAGATAACGTTTAAAGCAAGTATAAGTAGAAAAGATATCCAAGAACTGAGGCCTGGGCACTTCAACAATAAAAGGTTGCGATATAGAAAGATCAGTTCTAAAAAATCTGAGAAATACCCAGTGAGTTAAGAGGAAAACAGGAGGGTATGCTATTCTGAAGGCCAAGTGAAGGGTTTCAACAGGGAGGTAAATGGTCTACTCTGTAAAAATGTTCCTGAGATATCTAATAAGATTAGGATTAAAAATGTCCAAGTGGGGGAAGCTGGGATGGCTCAGTGGGTTAAGTGCTCACTTTGCAGCCCCAGAGACTGAGGATCAAATCCCGGCCCCGGCCCATGCAGACCTACATGCTGAATTGGAGTGTGCCCCAGTTCAGTTCTTGCTGGGGCCTATGCAGGAGGTTCCTGGCCCAGTTCCTGCCCTGCACAGCCCTGTGCCCACCTGTGGAGTGAAACTATATGGAAAACTAATGCTGTCAACTATGGAGACTGCTCTGGGCCCTCCCCCTTCTCTCTGTCTCTCTCTGTCTCTCTCTCTGTGAAAAAACAATAAAAACAAATCTTTAAAATATGTCCAAGTGATTTAACAAAGTGGTAGTCACATGTGGCCTTGACAAGAATAGTCTGATTTTAAAATATAAATGAATATAATGAATTCCTACAAATCAATAAGAAAAAGACAAACAACCCAACAGAATAATAGAAAAAGCATATGAGTAAGAATTCATAGATGAGAAATAATGTTCAATTTCAGTAGGGATAAAGGGAAGGACAATTAAAAAACAGGGAAACACAAAATGTTAAAAAAATTAGATAACATTTCACATATATGGGAGCAGCAAAAATTAAAATCTGACTACACAAGTAATGGAGAAGATACAAGGAAATAAGAACTCACAAACCCTACTGGAGGGATGTCAATTTTTATAATCATGTTGGAAAACAATTTCACAATGATAATATAGTAAGGCTGATAATGAACAAATCCTCCAACCCAGTAATTCCACTTCTAGGTTTATATTCTAGGGAAATTCTCCCACATGTGCAAAAAAACACATATATAAAAATTTTCAGTGTAGCACTATCTGGAATAGTGAAATATTGAAAAAAGTTTAAAAACCATCAACAGAAAAATAAATAAGAAATAATCATGAACTGCAATATCATAAAGTAGTTAAAATAAATGAACTATGGCTATGTATTAACAACTTTCAAAAACATAATGGTTAATGCAAAAAGGAAGTTCAGATGATAGTGCACCATGACACAATTTTATATAATTTTTTTAAATGTCCAGAGAAGTAACATGTAATGTTTATTTATGCATTATTTGTATTATAAAGTGAAAGTTAAGGAAAAACAAAAATATAACAATAACTGATAAATGTGGGTGGCAAATTTATGACATTTAAAAAGTTATACTCTACATGGAAATACTGAACTATATTTGAAATATTTAATGATTATTTTATTTTTAAAAACATAACCAAAAAGTGATCCACCTGCAAAACTGCCTGGGTACCAGCTCGTATGTTTTGTTCTGTGGTTTCTTCACAGGCATTATGAACATCTTGGTAGGTGCCATTTTTTGCCCAAGTAGAATGTCGAACATGATCAGCAATAATGGTCCCATTTTCCTGAAGCAAAATACCATGTTTTTAATATTTCATTAAGAATGCTATGACATCAGTAAGCTGAATTAGTAAGTGAACTAGAAATTACTGAATCCCACTGCTAAGCACCTTCTCAAAACAGATTTTATTTTATCACAAAAGCAACATATATTCACTGTAAAAAAGGTCTTCATTGACAAAACTATAAAGAAAAAAAACTGTCTATAAGAACCAGATATTGTTCTATCATTTCAGATATAGAGACATTTTTCTACATATCTAATGTATAAATCTACTCTCTACACACACTAAAGAAGGGATTATATTATTTACAGTCTTATAAGAGATGAATTCTGCTCTAAAGTAAATGCCAGAATCCAAATAACTTAAAATAACTTCTATTTATCCTACTTAAGAGTAGTAAAATTCCTGTTACCCTAAGGTAGAAGAATAATGATACTTCAAATCACTAAGAATGCAGCTTTCTGCTTGAGTTTTAGCTGTCAAAAAATAGTCTTGCAGACTAGAAGTTCCCTTAGGTGAAAAGGCATACAAATTTCACTCAATGTTGTTTCTTTTAAGTTACCCTCTAGTTTTTTTCTGCTTTTTGTCGCTCACCAATATCTTTAAATAGTTTTCTTTTTTAATATTTTTGTCTAGAGTTTATAATTAATATGCAGGAGTTTCAGTGTAGTCAAAACTACTTTGTTGGGGAAGCCAGGATGGCTCAGTGGGTTAAGCGCTCACTTTGCAGCGCCGGGGACTGAGGATCGAATCCCAGCCCTGGCACTGGCCCATGCAGACCCATATGCTGAACTGGGGAGTTCCCCCAGTTCAGTTCTCTCTCTGTCTCTGTATCTCTCTCTCTCTCTCTTTGTCAAAAACAATAAAAAATAAAAAATAAAATTTAAAAAAAAAACAACCTACTTTGTCATTACCAGAAGTATTGAACTCTGTTCTGAGTTGCTAAAACAATATATCATGGTCAAGTCTATATAAGTTATGTGAAGGTAGAAATGATGTATTTTCATGTTCATACCTTCAACACTGGTTCTCAATGTGGGCATCACCATGTTTTACAGAACACGTTAAAATTTGTGAGTGTTTTACTGTCACAGAATTAAGAATACCACTAAGATCTCTAACGGGATGAGCGAGAGAGTCCTAAACACACTACAGGGTAAATGACAGTCTGCACATACACAAACTGTCTTGTACTCAGCACGTCATTCGAATGGCCCACAGGTACCATGTGAATAAAAACCCATTTATAATTATCTGAATCCATAATTAATTCCATTTTATAATTAACACCAAATTTTAAATGATTTTTAAAATGTATTGAATTTATCAGAAACATAAATCAATAAATGATTATATCTTTTGGTTTTGGTTCATGCCATTAGCAAAATTTATTGTCATTTTGAAAAATCACATCTCTAATGGCAACACTGGTTGTAGGTGAGTAGAATATACCTATACAACACACCTATATCACTCTGCATTTGTAACTTCCTTTTTTCCTGTCTGATTCTTCCCTCTTGCAACTGTATGTTTTTTAATTATGTATGTAAACAGATTACATTATCTATCATTATTAAGGACAGTGTATGACACAGGGTACGCTCAGTACTAAGCTATAAATTCTGTCAAAAAATTGAGGGGAAACAAAATTATTTAGATCGTTAGTTTATCTTCTAGCTTGATGCAAAACTTGGGATATTTTTATTAGTTATAACAAATAGAACTGCAAATATTATTTCATAATTTACATGGTCAATATTCTTTAACTTCAACTGTATTTTTAGTTACATTTTTCCCCTTACACTTAGAGGAAGATGCTTTATATATATATACACATATACATATGTACATATATATAGCACACATATACATATATAAATATTGATTAACTGAATCCCTACAGAATGTGGCCTATTCATTCACAGGTTAATATCCTCATAAATTCCAATGATGATGTTAAATTAAACCACAAACGTGAATAGACATTAACAAATTGCTCCTACCTGGATTTAGTAAGATAAATGTATCAGACTCCCAATTTTTCCTGAAAACCTGACTTATAACACGGGTTTAACAACCAAAGTATAAGAATTCACTTAGGCTTAAAGAATACAAGGAGGGACCCAAATTCTACTTCTATTCTCTTTTCTTTCATTTTTTTCCCCCATTGTGAATAAATTTCAGTCTTTATTATCACAGACCAACTTATTTATCAGGTCAGGATGTTTCTTATTCTGCAACTGTCTATAGTAAAAAAATTTCCAAAAATGAATTCAGAATATTCTGATTTGTGCTGGGTACCCAATCCTAGAATAAGAAAGGCAAGAAGAAACTATAGCTTGTTAATCACTATAAGTATGTACTACAACAGCCATTTCAATCTAGTACCAGTTTGAAATGTTAGCTTTTAAAGGTGTCTTATTTTGATCTAGACAATGACACAAAGAATCAGTATGTAACCTCAATATTAATTTTCTGAAGTTGTAACATCAAAAACATTTGGGATAGGGCACTGAGGTAACTGTTACAATATCTAAATTGTAAAATATGGGGATGCTGAGACGGCTCAGTGGGCTGAGTGCTTGTCTAGCAGCCCCAGGGTTCAAGGATCGTATCCTGGCCCTGGCCCATAAAGACCCATATGCTGAACTGGGATGTGCCCCTAGCTCGGTTCTCGCCAGGGCAAGCTTCCCATATGGGAAGCCTCCAGTTTGCAGGGGTGTGCCTCTCATGTGGGGGAGGCCCCAGCTGGTTCCTGCCCTGCACAGACCCATGCCCAAGCATGGAGTGAAACTGTATCAAAAACTAATGATGTACAATTTGGGAGACTACTCTGGGCCCTCCCATTTCTGTCTTTCTGTCAAAAACAAAACAAAACAATTAATTGTAGAATACACTGAAAGGTATCTTAACCTTCCCACTTAGTAAATGTATGTGTATTAACACATTATTATACTTTTGTGAAAATCTAATCTATTAAATGTATACTAACATATGTAATTCTTATCATTTTTACCTCTTCTCTCTTTTCTCCTTCTTCCACTGAAATATCATGTTCTGTAACACTATCAATGCAAGGTAAGTCAGAAGAAGAGATCACAATTTCTTCAGGCTCTTGCATGAACAAAGGTTTTTCCTCTTGCTGGATCCATTCTTGATATACTTTTACCACTTTTCTCATAGCTGCTGCTTCACAAATCGGTAATAAAAATGCCTAGTGAAAAAAGGGAGAATAGACATGATATCTTTTATTTTATCATGAACAGGTTTTGTCACCATGAAAAGTCTGCATTTTAAACAGATTGTTGGCCAAGGGTGGGGGCTCATATCCATTAGCTCATTCAAGTTAGCCCCTGTCTTATCCCTGGTAGCTTTTCCAGAGCTGCTACCTTCATCATGAAGCTCCATGAGTTTTCCCAATTCAAAATGGGCTTCTTCAGCATTTTGACTTTCCTAACAAAGACATCAGGGAGCAGATAAATAGATGCAAGCTTTTACTATGTATTTTCCAATGTTACTGCTGCCGAACCCTGTATTTAATAGCATTAGCGTTAGATAAGCTGGTATGGTTTTCTAATAAAGGGCTTTGCCAATGGCATTTGATTTACTGATAGCTAAGGCTCTCTTCTTCAGAGAATAAACACTAACAAAACATGTTGGTCTCTGATATTCTTTTAATATACTTCCATTATTACCCATACCAGATAGTAATAGATATTCTTTAAAATTTAATCAAGTACAGTGAGTACTTGGCAGACCTGGAAATTTTTTGTCTCTTTGAAGCAATGGTTCATACTTTGGTCTCAGAACCCCTAATGTACAATATGTTAACATAAATAACACATTGTAAAAAAGAACAGCAGCACTGTTTTACATTTTTGCACATCTCTTTAATATTTAGCTTAATAGAAGACAGTTGGATTCTCATATCTGCTTGCTTAAATATTCAATCAGACACAATACCACATGTCAGGTATCCTATGGAAAACTTCACTGTATACATTTGTGAAAGAATGAAAGTGTAAAAGGTAAATAAAATCTTAATATTGTAATGAAAATAGTTTTGACCTCATGGAACTGAAAAGGTCATGGGGACTTCTTAGAGCTTATACTGTGCAATTTACTACCTTTTGGAAAAAAGCTCATAAATCAAAGAAGGTATTAACATAAAAATTAGAAAATATTTAGAAATGAATAATAAAAATATCCACTAAATGATGTAAAATGTAGCTTAAAAATATTATGGGGTAAGATAATAGCCTTGAAAATGCTTATGGTATATGAGAAAAATGTGAGGCTAAAATTAATTAGCTAGAAAAGAACCACCAAATAAAATCAAGAAAAGTGGGAAAAAAAATAACAAGAAGCAAAAATTAATGAAACAGTAAATAAAACAAGCATAAAACAGAGAGGATCAACAAAGCCAAAAGATCATTCTTTGAAAAGGTTAATAAAATTGACAAATCTCTGGCAAGAATCAAGAAGAAAAGTGAACAAGAGACAAATAAATACCAATAGGAATGAAAGCGGGGCATATGAATATAAATGTTTTAGAGATTAAAAGATAAGAGGATGCAATAAACTTTATGTCAAATCTAAAATTCAATGAAAAAGTTCCTAGAAAACTAAATTTATTCAAACTGACTCAAGGACTAAAAAACCTGAATAGTTCTATAAGCTTTAAATTTTCCCACAAGCAAAACTATTCCAACATTATTTGTCAAATATCTTCCCCTTCCCATTTGTCATATATTCTGTTAACATAAACCTTAAACTTGGCAACCAGAACCACTGCCAAAGCTGGACAAAATGTTATTGACAGGTTTGTTTCTTTAACTTACACTGACAAGGCTAATATAATGCTGCTTCCATGCTTTGTTTTACACAGCAATGAACATGTGTAGGAAATGAAGATGATTTGCTTTGTCTCGACAGTTCTCTAGAATGTGAATTCACTGTAGCACAGACTAAAGAGCACTGACATGGGAACCAGGATCTGGGAGGTTTAGTCATGGATCTAACACTTGCTGTGAGACTTGAATGATCCCCTTCAGCTATAAAACTCATATCTTTGCTATTAAGAGCAAATGATTAGTTTCCATAAGGTTTACTTTTCACAAAATTTCCATGTGATTGAGAATGTGTTCTTGGGAATTTCTAGCTATCTTTATGTGAAATAGCTTTTATTCTTTTTATTACCCTTTCTTTTTTTTTTTTAATTTCCTAAATTATATACCTACTTTAAGCAACTTTAATTTCAGAATGCCTTAGAGGAGCAAACTAAGCTTCTGAAGGGAAAAGGCAATGAAAACATTGCTTCCTATATTCATAAACCACTTATTGATCAAAGAGTGAAAGATTAAATAATTTTACTATAATTTATTAATCAAATGATAGGAAGTTTCAAACCACAAAGTGAGTAACTAAGAAAATTATTCTGATAACAGAAGAAGTATGGGGGTGGAAGTAGATATTAAACTAAAACCATCATAAACTAAAAAATACAAATAATATGAGGAAGCCGGGACGTGTTTTGCAGTCCCAGGGACCAAGGATTGAATCCCGGCCCTGGCCTGTGCAGACTCATATGCTGAACTGGGGAGTGCTTCCCACATGGGAAGCCCCCAGTTGGGTTCTCGGCCCCCTCACCCCTAGTTCGGCCCCTAGTTCGAGGGGGCGTGTCTCACATGTGAAAAGCCCCCAGCCCAGTTCCTGCCCTGCATGTCCACTGCCCACCTGTGTGGAACAAAACCATGTCAAAAACTGATGACATACAACTATGGAGACTGCTCTGGGCCCTCCCCCTTGTCTCTCTCTGCCTCTGTCTGTCTGTCTTTGTCAAAAACAATAAACCTTTTTAAAAAATATATAAATAAGATATTAAAGGATTAGATGTAGTAAATTTAGAAAACTAAAGATGAACTTTAAGAACCATTTTCATGAAGAATAAATTTTAAATAGCTAAGTCAGTACATTCAATATTAAGGACAGACATCTACATTACAAATTAAAAACACTGAGAGGTATTTTACCTGACGAAATATCTCTGTGACGAAGTTTACATTACTTCTTTTAGAAGAAAAAACTCTACGAACTATTTCAATGTCTGTGAGATGTTCTTCATCAATACTACAGAGACTAGATGAGCTAGGTTCTCGCTCTGTGAGAGTGCTCGTATTAGAATGAGACTGCTCTGGTTCTGTAGTTCTATCTACTTTATCAGCATTGTCATTTTTGTTTTCTTCTCTGGATACCAAACTAGCTGCTGCTCTCTGAAATAAAAACAAAAGGGGGGGGGGGGAATATCATAATTATTAACTTGGGTATATTGTCTTCTAATGACATATACTGACAGAATCCAAAGCATTCCACAAACAACAAGCAACTTAGCATTGCTTAAAATCTTAGAAGAGTTTCACTTAGAATCCATTCTAAGTAATTAAATGGGAATGCAAGTAACTCGACATCTTAGTGATACAGTGATATTCACTAGTCATCTACCCACCTATAATCAGATTTATTAATGTATTTATAGTACCAACAAGTTACTAAATAAATTGGGTAAAATAATGCAGATAGAGTTCAGAACTTCAACAATAAATAACAATGAACCGTTTGCTCAACAAAGCCTTAATATTTAAAATTAGTATCTCTATTTTACCTTAGACAAATAGTACACAATACTTATTAAAAAACAGAAGAATGGAAGAAATATTATGAAAAAAGTAGAAATGAAGATAAAAGAGAGTATTAAAAAACTATATCCTAATAATAGAATTTTCACCATGACTGAAGACGAAAACATAAGTTTTAAGGTAGTGATTAAGAAATTACTATCATAGTATGATAGTAGTAGTAGTACTATTCTGTAATACAGTAAATTACTTTTTGGTAAGTTACTTGATTTTTGGTTTCAGTTTTGTCTTCTGTAAAATAAGAGGGTTCAAATAAATCACCTCAAACATGCTTTCCCAATTAAAAAAAAACTATGGGTTTAGTCCCTTAAGTTCTAGGATCAGAAAGTTGTCCTGTTTGACAGTTTTCATATTAAACTATTCTTTATAGGGAACTTACAACAAAATTTTGGGGAAAATACATCACATAGTCAGCTATAGATAAACATAAGGCTAAGAGGAATATAGGTCAAATTTTCTAAATGCTAATAAACTGAACACATACTATAACTCCTATTACTTTTTAAAAGATTTAAAAAGTTATACAAAAAATACAGTGTGAGATTTTAAAAACTAAATAAGGAAATCTGAGAAAATAAAAATAGTAAAAAAAAAACCCAACAGTAATATAGAAAAGTTCAGGAAAACTGCATGTTAAGTAAATAGAAAGTGAAAAAGAGAAACATTTTAATTAAAAATGACAGATTTTAAAATATTAACCCCTCCATTATTTACCTGTATCATTTCACATAACATTTCTAGACTCTGTTGATAAAAGGGAACTATGATGGGGACAGAACTTTAAATGAGCATTCTAGGAGTGCTAGAAATGTAAAAAGAACTATGGAAGTTCTACAACCATTTGATTGCAAAGTGTTTCCAATTGCAAGGACTTACTGGTAAAATTCAGAATATTTTTACATGTACAATTCAAGATATTATATTTAGTACTATACAATTAACGTAAAATACAGAAATAAATTTAAAGTTGAGGCTCAGATGTGACTGAAATTATCTTCTATACCTTCAAAGTTTTATTTTTTTGTCAAGAAAACTATTGGTTCTATAATAATTAAAATTTGGATTTATAAAATACATTTTTACAAAGAATATATCACTATTATTTGTTTTAAATGTGTTTCACACTTAAGGTAATTGAATCAGTGGACAAATCTCTTAAGCCATTTCTAACTTTACCAAGCTATGTGTGTATCACCTGAATATTCTTTGGTAAGACTTCACCTTCCATCCCAGGAATATGAGGTCCTGTATGTGGTTTTGGCTCAAGCCAGAAAGAAACCAGCCAACGAATGACAATAACACGAGCCTTAATGAAAGGTTCCTTTGTACAATATACTGCTTCATTGGTTTCAGCATCCTTCTTTATTATGACATAATGTGGCTTTGGTCTCATCTGTGGGATATCTATGCAAAATAAAAGGAAAACAAACACCAAAATTAGAAAGGAACTATGTTTAGATAAATCTGTATTTTTTTTTTTAAAGATTTATTTTATTGATTTTTGACAGAGAGAAACAGAGATAGAGAGAGACAGAGAGAAAGGGGAGGGCCCAGAGCAGTCTTCATAGTTGACATTTGTTTTCCATATAGTTTCACTCCACAGGTGGGCACAGGGCTGGGCAGGGCAGGAACTGGGCCGGGAACCTCCCACATAGGTCCCGGCAAGAATTGAACTGGGGGCACACCCCAGTTCAGCATGTGGGTCCGCATGGGCCGGGGCCGGGATTCGATCCTCGGTCCCCAGGGCTTCAAAGCGAGCACTTAACCCGCTAAGCCATCCCAGCTTTCCCAAAAATCTGTATTTTTAAACACTTGAGAAAACATTGTGATGATACTCTGGTTTTAGAAGTAGACTTAGAACAAAAAGTGACATTTTAAAATAATTGGTTAAATATTAGCAGAGACTATGGAAAAGTAAACCATATATGGCTGATATATGAAATATGTCTTTTTGGAAAATATCATTCATTAAAAGGCTCAATGACTCCTGTTTAAGTAGAGAAGTGTCTAGAGCCATTTTTAAAATTAATGAGAGCTCACTTCAACTAACCTAAGAATGATACCTATAGGGTGGCCCCAAAGTAGGCATACAGTTGAATCAATGAAATTCATCACAACAAACCAGAATCTGTGTCATACCGTGTGTCAGTGTACTGGATAGGTTCAAGGAATGTTGCAATGTTGATGGAAGACGTTCCAGCACTTACAGGATTAAACAGTGTTAAACAAATGTAAACGTAATAAACAATGTAATAAAATGCAAATTAAATTATACTGTATACCTACATTTGGGCCACCTGTATTTTGAAATCTTATAAAACATGAGAATTGTTCCTTGATTTTTAAAGCAAATATTGCTCCCAATGGCAAAGGTTTGCTATTCTAATTTAAGCCATTTCTACTAGCCCTAATGTTCTGCATAAGCCTGTCAGTTGCATAAGTTTGGCAAAGCTTAAAACCGAAATATCTTTCTGCAAAAAGGCTATTTCCACATATAGGTTCTAATGCCTTCTAAATTTATATACAGCAGAGGTCTGCTTCTAACCCAGGATTCGTCCAGAAGGCTCTAGCTTCAAGGCTCCAACAGACATCTTGGCACAGCCACTAAATGTTGGACATGATCAAAATATATGACAATGTAATTATTCATAAAGAATTTGATTAAGACAATAAATCAAAGACTCAGAGGATCTTAAAAAGAAAATTTATAATATAGTGAGATCTATTTCATATCCAACAGGTGACATTCAAAAACTCTCTTCACTCTCAATGAAGATTTCCTATTAATAAAATTCCACTTTCAGTATATAAATCAAGGTTCAAAATCTCTATTCAATCAATACAAAGATTAAATGGATCCGTTTTCTGCAGGTAACAAATGTCAACTTAACACCGAGGTATGTTTTATTCTTATGCATGATCTTTTAGAAAAATCCAAAGCCTACCTACCAAGTACAGGATGATATAAACTGTTCTCCTTGCAGATGTTTGGAAAAATATAAGGCAAGTAGTATTTCTTAAAATGTGAAAATAAAAAGGAAAATCCCCTTTCTTGGTTTTCTTTGTTCTTCCATTCTAAACTTTTTACCTAAAAATAACAATACAATTAGAATCATTCCTTAGACAAGAAAACAATTATTAGCTATATAAACAAGCTTATAAAAAAATACTGAAGCAACACACTAAACTGTTACAATGTAAAAATATACATATATATATATATATAAAACAACTCTTAAAAATTGGTCTAATGACATATAAATACATTGTATACGAGGGCTGACAATTAAGTTCAAGAACTTGCCACCATGCCCTTAAGTTGGCAGCACTGTACAAATAACTCTGTAAGGTTTTATAACCTTGGTATATCAGTGTCTCGCGGCTGTGTTCCTGTCGATGTGTGGCAGTGTCTTGCTGAGTGGCGTTACTTTTGTGTGTTTTTGTGTGCCATTGTGAAAATGTCAGAGCTTGAATTAGAGCAACAAACAAACATTAAATTTCTTGTTAAATTTGGAAAGAGTAGAAGTAAAATCAGGAACATGTTAGTCCAAGTCTATGGGGATAACGCCATGAATAAAATGGCACTGTACAAATGAATCAAATATTTTTCTGGGGAAAGCCGGGATGGCTCAGCAGGTTAAGCGCTCGCTTTGAAGCCCCGAGGAGCGAGGATCGAATCCCGGCTCCGGCCCAGGCGGACCCACATGCTGAACTGGGGTGTGCTTCCCGAATGCGGTGAGGCCCCCAGTTCAGTTCAAAAATAAAATAAATAAATAAGTAAGTAAGTAAGTAAATAAATAAATAAATAAATAAAATGTTTTTCTGAAGGGAGAGAAAGTGTCGCTAACGAAGACAGCTCAGGGTGACCAGTAACGAGCAGAACTGATGAAAACATTACAAAAAGTCATCAAATTGTGAGTCAAAATCTTTGGCTGTGAGAAGTGCAGCAGACTAAGTAAACATTGATAGAGAAAAAAGACAAAAACGACCTGAACTTTTCACCAACAGCTCATGGCTCTTGCATCACGACAATGCACCAGCTCACATGTCACTGTGAGGGATTTTTTAGCCAGTAAACAAATACCCATATTGGAACACCCTCCCTACTCATCTGATCTGGCCTTCTAGGACTTTTTTTTTTTTACCCGAAGAGAAAAGAAATATTGAAAGGAAGACATCTGGATGACATTCAGGACATCAAGGGTAATACAACGATGGCTCTGATGGCCATTCCAGAAAAACTGCTTTGAAGGGTGGACTAGGTGCTGGCACAGTGCATAGCTTCCCAAGGGGAGTACTTCGAAAATGACCATAGTGATATTCAGCAATAAGGAATGTAGCACTTTTTCTAGGATGAGTTCACATACATAATTGTCAGACCGTGTATATTATACTCCAAAAATCTTTTAAGTTAAAATGTACTCTGGAAAACTGTCAAAATTGATTTAAAACTCAGGTCTACTAATGACAAATATAATGTTCTTTCCCCTTTGTCCTTTCTACAATAATTCAACCTAAAAGTCATACAAAATAGGCATATAGGAGAGGGAGGACAGGAATGAGTAAAGCAGTGGCAGTCAATTGTAGGTAATTGGAGGCTGACCACAGGAAGCAGGGCATCCATGAAGGGGTTATGGCAGAAACAGTAACACAGTGGGGACTCAAAGCCTGAGAGAAGTGAGGACAGTGTCCTGGAAGTGGGGGCTGGAGAACACAAGAAGGAACAGAGCAGTAAAAGATATGGTATGAGAATTACAGTAGAGTGAAGAAATTATTTAAGTAGGAGAATAATAAAGGCAAAAAGCGGGTCACAATGAGATACCATTTACTATATACTAACTTTAGAATAGCTAAAATTACAGACTAACCATACCAACTGTTGATGAGGGTGTTAAGTTTATATCAACACAAAGACCTATTTATTAATATTCATAAGTTTTATTTGTAATAGTCAAAAACTGGAAACAACTCACATTACCATCAATAGGTGATTGGATAACAAATTATGATACATCCCTACAATGGAAAGCCATTCAGCAATAAAAAGAACCAAAATATAGATACATACAGCAATATGAAAGATTTCAATATAATTATGCTGTAAAAAGGACAGACCAAAATAAAATGTGCACCATTCAATTCCATTTATATGAAAATAAAGAAAGTGCAAATTATAGTGACAAAAATTAGATCAATGGTTGCCAGGAAATGGAGTGGTGGAAAAGGATGGATTATAAAAGGATCCAAGAACTTGTAAGTGTGAAGGTTTCATTCATTATCTTGAATGTAGTAATGGTTTCATGGGTGTATGTATACATGTAATAAAATTCATCAACTCATCAAATTTTATATTTTAAACACTGCCGTTTATTGTATGTTACTTATATCGTAATAAAGCAGTAAAACAATTTTAAAAATATATATGAAATACAAGTTATTTTTTAAAGAAAAACTGGTAATGATGACTAACAATTACCACAGTGTGTCATGCACTTTTTTATGTTAAGTACTTTGCACTAATTATTTAAGCCTCAAAAACCAAAATGGGATAGGTATTGTTTTTATCCCTATTCTAAGCACAAAGGTGTTAAGTAATTTGACAAAGGTCACACTACGACAAAATGTACAATCAGGATTCAAGCCTTGGAAAATTTATTCAGGGTCCAAATTAACTTCATAATGCTTGTTTCTGAGGCATAGGGAATTTTTGTATTGGAACATTTACCAGAAATGTATATGTGCTAACAGTGATTTTTTTTTTTAAAGATTTATTTTATTGTTTTTGACAGACAGAGAAAGACAGAGAGAAGGGGGAGGGCTCAGAGCAGTCTCCCTAGTTGTACGTTATCAGCTTTCAACATGGTCTTGCTCCACACAGGTGGACTGAGGGTACACAGGGCAGGAACTGGGCTGGGGGCCTCCTGCATGTGAAGCATGACCCTCAAGCCAGAGGCCGAACCGGGGGGTGAGAACTGAAATGGGGGCCTCCTGCATGGGAAGCACACCCCAGCCCAGCACGAGTCCACATGGGCTGGGGCCAGGATTCAATCCTCGGTCCCTGGGGCTACAAAGTGAGCCCTTAATCTGCTGAGCCATTCCAGCTTTCCCACTAACAGTGTTTTCATCAGACAGGACATGCTCATTTCATATCTAGAGATTAACAGGTTACTTTACATGTACTTGGAAATTTATAAAGTACAAATATGTTTAAGTGTAAATTGCATTCTCCTATATTCCTCTTGGCAAACCGATCCCTAAATCAGTTATTAGCTTTTCATTTAAAGTAATACTTATAAATGAAAGGATTACAAAGTAAATCTAACTCACTCATATAAGAAGGTATGTAAATTTTACATACATAAAGAGCCTACTTAAAAAATTTTTCCAGGGGAAGCTGGGATGGCTCAGCGGGTTAACTGCTCGCTTTATAATCACAGGGACTAAGGATAGAATCCCTGTCTGGGCCTGTGTGGGCCCATATGCTAAACTGGGATGTACTTTCCATGCAGGAGGCTCCCAGTTCAGTTCCCACCCTGTGAGGGCCCAACCCACCTGTAGAACAAAACCATGTCAAAAACTGATAACATACAACTATGGAGACTGCTCTAGGTCCTCCCCCTTCTCTCTGTTTCTCTCTATGTCTCTATCTCTGTCAAAAAACAATTAAAATTTTTTTTCTCCTAGCTCCCTCTGAGGTTCATAATTTTTCTGATAAGTTTAATTTCAGAAAGGACATACTAACATATTTTCAAAAGTAAAAATGTGTCACTCCACCTTCAGGAAAATGAGAAAACATCTACTATAACAAAATATTGGTAAAAAAGAAAAAAATGAGTTACCCGAACAGGATAATAAAGAGGGTATATCAAAGAAGGTAACACATACCTGAATTACTATATATTTTAAAAGTGCTTCAAGGAAATAGCTTGTGAGATCTTCTTGTCCTTTATCTCCTGATTGTGGGGGGACAAGAGGAGTGATTTCCTCTATAGTGACTTGAGCTATCCAAAGACAAAAGAAAAGTTTGATATAATTACAAAACAACTTAATAATATGATAGTATGACCAAATAAAATTTAACTTAACTGAAAAACATATATACAATAAATATTGCTTGAAAGTATTCTAATGATTGAATCTTGCAATAATCTGAAGTCATCCTGATAGTCCATCACAATAACCATAAACTTTAACACTCAGCTGTTTCATGAACCCTTGAAGGAATGTGACATAGGGATAGACAAACAGATATGCAGGGATTAAGAGTAAATAACGTCTCACTTGGGAAACAACTTCTCATGCTATTTTAAAGTTCACATTAAGAGTGTCTATTACAAAATTCCATATGATGAGAAACATTAATAAGAATGTGGTTATTCATCAGTTAAAAGACAATCTGATTACTCTATGACCCGGTTTTGAGGTAGCCCCTTTGCTCAAAGGATGAAATATTAGTTCCCTCTCAAAAAAGAAAGAAAAGTTAACATCTTAGTTCCTTGATTACAAAAATTATAAAACACGCTTACATTTTTTACTTCTCAGATATTCAGAAACATTGTCACACGTGCAAATTCAAGAAAAATCAACCCACAGCTAGCTGAATTCTCATAAATATTTCCTAAGCAGCACAATCAGTACTTGATTTAGCACAGGTAGGTCCCTAAACCTGTTTCTCAGTAAATATATGCCAAGTTAATTAAGTACCGGTAAGCTCACAGAAATGGATTTTTTAATAATCCTCTTTACACAAAGTAAAACGTACTGGTACTTCAATGTACATTCAAATTAACTCAAGAATACAAGGTGATACATGAGAATTGGAAATTAAAAATAAATGTAAATGGCCTGTATTAACCATTTATTTTTGAGGCTTTGACATCAGAGGCCTTGCTACCCTTGAAGAAACATCCTTCCCAGTATTACTTAATTCCTAGAGACAGTATAGATAGCCTTCAGAGAGTGCCTTTTATATGCAAACGAACCAACTCAGAGACCACACCTTTACTGTCTCCTTTACTGGGCTCTCATACCCAAGGCCACTACTTCTCTAACCCAATTACCCTACAGCCAGGTACCTGACAACTAGGGGCAGCCCTTATGCCTAAACAGTGGTCGGCAAACTGCCCTAAGAGCCTGCTAAAATTATCCAAACTAACCAAATCTAGGTCTATTCAGCCTGCCTCATGCAATCCTGCCTACAGAAAGCACAATAAGGGCTCTTGCCCACGATACCCGCCCCCACCTCTACTTCCCCACCCCTCCCTGGACTGGCCCTGGTGCTTCCCAGTGTGACTACCCTCCCTGGTGTGGCATGATCCTCTCCTCTTTGGAACTCTGAATTAGAAAATATATTTTTAATAGCAATTGCCTACTGATCTATTGGCCTCATCATATCTGAATAATGAAACATACATTTAAAAATATGACATTTGATTATCTAGTTAATAAATGTACAGTCATTTAAAAATATGTATTAACAAACTACAGAGAACATTTTAAAACATTAATGGATAAGATCTCATGAATCTTACTTTCTTGAAGGTTGAGTGGAGGATTAATGAGATTATCTAAAGTTCGAGGTCCATATTCAGATTGTGGTGCTGAAAATCCAGGGATTAAACATGAAAACATCCAAAGCTGTTCTTTGCTACAGTTATTCTGAAGAGCTTGCAACCATAATAAGAAAAGACGAACACCTTCCCGCCTGATCTAAAATAAAAACCAAAAAATCTATTTTTATTTATAATGGAAATACTTTCCTTCTTTTAAGGCCAAAATTCTCTAGAAGACTATTACAGAATGATACTTTACAAAGGAAGGAAAGGAAGAAGGGAGAGAGAAGGAGGAGGGAGAGATATTTATTAAACCCTTGTTATTTGTAAATCTAAAGCCATAGATTTTGAACAAATGAAGAATGAAGTTGGTCTCTTAATTACTTAAAGCCATCAGGTAATCTACAATTTTCAATTCTAAAAACCAGGGAAGGTGGGGGAAGAAGAAAATCATTTCCTTGTCTACTTCCCCCACCTTCCCTGGTTTCTATCACCACTTGTCTAGTCCAAGAAGCAAGAAGAGAGAGCACAATGACTGTTCCTTGCTAGAATTAAATGAGTTCAGTAAAAGAAGAAATGATTATGGGGTTCCTGGTGCACTGCTAACTGAAAGATGTTATCCTTAAAAAGCTTATCACTCTCTGACATTATCTCATTCGCTTATTACTTGGCTGTTAAGATGCAAAGCAGGAATACTGGCAATACCCTGGTATACAGAAGACAGTAAATATTTGAATCAATGAATGAATTATTCACTGGAAGAGAAAAGGAAAAGATTTATTTTAATTAAATATCAGATAAGCAAAACACAAAGTTCTTCACTAACTGAACCTCACTGGCAGCTTTGGAAATCACCTTAACAGCAGCTTTGTTAACTGCCACTGTCAAAGCTATGCAACTGCTCTATCTCATGGTTTACTCAGATAGCAGCATATAGAGAAAGGCTTAACCCTTTGTACTGCTATACCCAACACTTGACGCCAAAAGTCCCTACAACGTAAGACTTTTACCTAACTTTTACCAAGGTGCTTTTGGACTGGGTAGCTTCTCTCACTGTAGTACAATGAGATAATAAAAAAGAAAACAACATTTTAAATATAGATCCCCTACTTTCCCTACATCTAAGAATAGCTAAACTAAAACAAAGAATAATTTAGTGAATGATTAATTTTTGTCTTTTGCAGACCACAGAATACAGTATTTCTACTGAATGAGTCAATGTAGTGACAAAAGCACAATGGTTTTCAATAGCCTGGTCAACCTAATATGTATTTTCTTTCATACTGAGTATGTTGCTATATTTTAAGCAAGTTCAGATGAATTAAACTGGAGTGAAGACAGTTTAAAATTCTTTAGAAAAAAGCTGAGTTAAGAAAAATGGCTATATGCTTTACTTAAGTTTTTCAAGTCATAGAAAAGAAATAAAATTATATTGTACCTTTAAGGAGTTTCCTGTGTGGAGTAATTTCTTTAAAATCAATCCTGAAAAGAAAACGTAATTTTAAATGTTCATATATGTATTTTTTACATGTCAGAGTTCTCGGTCAGACTTGAAAACACTTTAAAACAAGTCCTTGGCAACCTCCAAATTATTCTTGGTGACACTGTTATCCCTCTGGCCACAATCTTGGGATCAGAAGGGCATACAAAAAGTCACCTTTTCAATACATGGCTTATTTCACATAAACACAATGTATTCTAATGAAATAAATCCTAAACTCAAAATTGCATTTACTATAACAACCTACATATATCATTTTATTTAAACTAAGAATATAACTAAATACTGTCTCCATCACTAATTGAAATAATCACATAAACACCTATAACTCGAATATTTCCTAACAAATATTTCTATTGTTCTTTTCAAAATATTCAAAACCATCAAAATGTTCAAAACCATTAAATTATACAGTACTTCAAACTTACAATAAAATATACTAACAAACATCCAGAAATCTACCATTTGGTCTGAACAAAACTAAACACAGTCCTATGTTTCTTATAATTTCAAACTTTCATTAATTTACATTATCAATAATGTTTTATCTAACAGAGCAAGTATCATTGAAGCCTCCTGTGAACCCATCCTGAATTACTTTCCAGAGGAAACCATTATCCAGATTTTGATATAAATTATTTCCACAAATATTTTTATTATTACTACTCATGTATAAATCCATAAAATATTTAGAATGAATTTATATGTTTAAAACCTTATACATACCAGTAACAAGAATTTCTTTCATAGCTATTTGTTCTAATCCTGCATTTTTATATTATTTCTACTAAAATCAAGCATGATCTCTCCCTCTCTCTCTTTCTCTCTCTCAAGCCTGTGACTTTATTTGGTTAAGTTTCATTTGTCATATGAACATAAGGTTTAATCTTTCAACAAAATGTGTTGATTTATCTGCATTTCCCTTTCATATGTTTGAGCAAATTCAGTTTCTTAAAGTAATACCATGTAAACTGTAGTTATCAGCTCTCCTAAAAAAATCTACATATGCTAAATGCAGTGTGGTATCATGTACTGGATCCTCAAACAGAAAAAGAACATTAAGTGAAAAACTCATTAAATCTGATTAAGTTTAGGGGTTGATTAATGTAAAAAAATCTTATACATATGGTATACAAGTCATTCTAGCTCAGGGGTTGAGTGCTTTACTCGCAATCATGAGGTCAGGGGTTCAGTTCCCAGCGCCAACCCATGCAAACTCATATGCTGAACTGTGGTGCACTGTTAACTGCTGGGATGGCTCTGCAATGAAGGTTTTCGCTTCCCATACAGGAGGCCCCCAGTTTGGTTGCTGAAACCATGTCACAACTAATGATGTACAACTATGGAGACTGCTCTGGGCCCTCCTTCTTTTCTCTTTCTTTCACCTTCTCTAAAACAATAAAATAAATAAATAAAAATAAAGTCTTAAGTTGCTTTTCACATCCAATATTAGCTTTTGAAATTTATCTACGAGTGCTGTCTGGAAAGTATCCAGCCCTGTAATATGAAAAATAGAGGTATTTACGGCTGGATTTTTTCTGGACAACCCTCATACCGGTATATTGACCTATGTAGCACTAGTGAATTCATTTTAACTGCTGTATACTATTTAATTCTTTGAATATAGCACTCATCTTCTTAATGTTAGGACATTTGGTTTGTTTTCAAAATTTTGTCATTCCAAAGAATACTACAATAAATGTTCTTATTCACGATTCCCTATATCAAGCTTGTCCAACCTGAGGCCTGTGGGCCATATGCAGCCCAAGACAACTTTGAATGCAGCCCAATACAAATTTGCAAATTTTCTTAAAACATGAAATTTTTTTGGAATTTGTTTTTTAGCTCATCAGCTATTGTTAGTGTTAGTGTATTTTATGTGTGGCCCAAGACAATTCTTCTTCCAATGTGACCCAGGGAAGCCACAAGTTTGAAAATCGCTGCCCTATATGCATGTGAGTTTCCCCAGGATACATAAATAGAAACAAAATTACTCACATTCAACTTTAATAAATATTGGGAAATTCTCTCCAAAGTAGTTGAGAAAATTAGCAATATATATGAGAGTGCTGTTCTGGCAACACAAAAAAACAGGCAAATGCTCTAATATTTGCCAGTCTGATGAGTGTTAAATATCTTAATAATGTTTTCACTTGATGGTTACTAATAACATTCAGCATCTTTTCATTTGGCCATTAAAGTTCATGCAAATTGCCTGTCCTGTCTTTTGTATATATTTTTTAAAGATTTATTTTTTAATTGTTTTTGACAAAGAAACAGAGAAAGAACATAGAGAAGGGGGAGGGCCCAGAACAGTCTCCATAGCTGCACATCATTGGTTTCTCCACGTAGTTTCATTCCACAGGTGGGCGAAGGCTGCACAGGTCAGGAACTGGGCCGGGGTCTCACCCCGGTGAGAACTGAACTGAGTCACGCCCCAGTTCAGCATATGGGTCCACACGGGCCGGGGCCGGGATTCGATCCTCAGTCCCAGGGGCTGCAAAAGTGAGCACTTAACCCACTGAGCTTCCCTGTCTTTTGTATATTTTTGTTGGATAATTTTGTTTTGTTGTTTTGTCTAATATGAGTTTCTTACATGTAAGAGCCACTAATTCTATGTCAGTTCTATGAATTGGAAACATATTCTCCCAAACAACTCAGCCATGTTTTTACTGACTGGGAGGAGGTGGTATCTGATGCACAAAAGTTTTAAATTTCAATATAAGAAATACTACTCTATCTTTCTATAAAGAAAAATCAAATAATCTCTTTTAAAAGTTTTAAAGTGTTGCTTTTCACATTTAGGTCCTAAAATTTATTTCTGTGTTTGGCAGAAACAGATTTTTTTCCCTCAAATGGCTAATCAATTGTAGTATTATTAACTCTTTCAAGGTTTATAATGAAATGAAATGCTATCTCAATCATATTTCAAGTTTCCACATATAAGCTTAGGTCTTTGGCTGGCCTCAATGTCCATTTCCATCAGTCTACTTCGCCATTCCTATACCAATTATATTGTCTTAGTTATTATAACTTTATAATACACCTTGTTGTTGGGTATATAAGTATATCAAACATCACCACCCTCCCTCTCCCAGTTGCTATTCTTCCAAGTAGCTTTGACTTTAATTTTCTATATATATTTTAGATAAACTTGCCAGGCTATATTAAAAAGTCTCTATAGGAAGTTGAAATAAGAATTGTTATCTATATACTATCAAGCTTATTATCCATGAATATTGCATACGATTCCATTAATTAAAGTCCCTTCTTGTTCTTTAATAATCATAATGCCATACATTAATCTAATATTTTAAATGACTGGAATACACATTCTCAAGCACAATAGAACATTCTGCAGGAGAGACTAGATTCTGAACCACAAAATGTCAAAAAAAATTTTAAGTATCAATATCATATAAAATATATTTTCTGACCACAAAGTAAAAATGGTAATAGAAAAAATCTGTGGTAACATCAAATATGTGAAAAAAAATTTTTTTTTTTAAAGATTTATTTTTATTGGTTTTTGACAGAGAGAGTGGCAGAGAGAGAGAGAGACAGAGAGAAGGGGGAGGGCCCAGAGCAGTCTCCATAGTTGATAGTATCAGTTTTTCCATATAGTTTCACTCTACAGGTGGGCGTAGGGCTGCACAGGGCAGGAACTGGGCTGGGAGCCTCCCACATAGGCCCCAGCAAGAACTGAACTGGGGGCACACCCCAGCTCAGCATATGGGTCCACCAGGGCTGGAGCCAGGATTCGATCCCTGGTCTCCGGGGCTGCAAAGCAAGCACTCAACCCACTGAGCCATCCCAGCTTCCCCGAAAATTTTAAAAATAAAAACATTCTTAAGTAAGCTATGGGACAAAGAAACTCATAGGGACATTAGAAAGTATTTTCAATTGAATAAAAATCAAGTAGTCACTGACTTATTTTCCTTTATACACAAGACAAAAATGAAAGGATTAACTGAGTTTTAGGTTTCTTCTGAATGACAAAAAATGTCGATTTAGACACTTATTGGGAGTACTATTGATCATGACAAATAGATAGACTAAAGGTCCTACAGAGATTTAAGACTACATTCCTCAGGAGATAAAATAAAATTTTGAAGTTTGGATGTCTCAAAAGAAGTGTCTTCATACATAACCTTCAAAGACATAGTTGATTATGAAACAGAAAATAGGATTCACTATTCTAATGAGCACCTTATCATGTGCTTAATATTAGCAAATCATATGTCTTTGGTGTAATGCCTATTCAACTATTTTGACTTTTAAAAATTGACTTGCCTTATTACTGAGTTCTAAGAGTTCTTTTTATATTTTTAGTCTCAAACTTTATCTAAAAAGTTTATTTTAAAAGGTTTTACTATTTTAGATTTTTAGTCCTTGCATCAATATCCCTTCTGTATGTCCAGAGTATTTTTGTTTGTTTCTGGAACTGCTAATTGGGATGGCTTACAATTTTAAAGCCTCAGAAAAGATTTAATTTACTATAAATGATTAAAAAGATGTAGGGCCTAAATAAATTTATGACTCTCTTTTCTAAGAGAAACAAATACCATTTTTATAAATGAACATAAGGATTATAACATTCTATTCCAACAATTGGACCTGGTGGCTGTCAGTATATTCCCCATGAGAAGGATCATAAGATTCACTAGCAGTCAGCCCTTAACATCATTAAGACAGTATATCAAAGCCAGTAATTACCTATTTATAGACTCCCATTAAAGATGAGGGGGTAGGGGGAGTGTCTTATTATGACACCTCAAGAGCCCTGTGATAATATTGCAACTGTTGTAGAACCAGACTCCAAGTCAGCATCCCATCTTGGTTTAGTTCCTGGTAACAAAAAAATCTGTGACCATTGCCTGCCTGGTCTCTGACAGTAATTCACAACAGAGTTTATCCCCCTTTTTTTCTTCTCAGCTTCGTTTCAAGATCTGGGAAGCTCTATTTTGACCCTTCAAACAGTAAGTTTAGCTCTAGTTCTCTCCCTTTTTTTTTGTGGAACAAATTGGCCAGTTGACACTGTGTGCCTTCAAACCTGGAGCCCACTGCTTTTGCGCTACTTGGCACTTTATATTTCTTTTCCATTTCTGATTCACTGAGATATTTACTTTAAGGCTGAGCCTGCTTTTATTTATTTATTTTTAATAGTTTTACCATTCTTGCTAATGTATTCAGAGTAAAATTACAGATGGAGTAAAAAAATTAATATACCATTTTGACTGGAAATCCTTCATCTATGTTTTTATCTTATATTCCCAATAAGTCTAGTCCTGTATTATTTATTTTATTTTTACTAGGAGCATAAACTATAAATTTATTTCAAATGACAACTCATTAAAGAGCATTTTCATATATTACCATTTTTTTCAAAGGTGAAATACACATTTAAATTACTTACCAATACTATGAAACTGCCATCGCTGATGAACTCTTTCTGGAAGCAGTTGTAAAATTTTCTAAAAATCAATATAGATAAAACAAAATAAAATGAATGAAGGCAACAAATGAATCCATGTTCTGTGCAATGTGAAAAATTAAAGGTCTTACACACTAAGCCTTTTTTTTTTTTTTTTTTTTTTTTTTTTTTT